>WEDG01004362.1:0-86749 GCA_017591395.1 Schistocephalus solidus
CTGGACGTGCTCGCGACCAGAATCGATCACGATGCTGCGATAATTTGAACCGGTCTTACCTTATCGTCTCAGATGTATTCCGACTTCAACTGATGAAGATCCCAAGGTAAGCGACTGCTGGGTAATTGAGTATTTCTAGCATTTAAAATTTTCCGCTCACTGTTTTGATTTTATCAAACAAACTAACCCGAAACAGGAAGGATGCTCCGGAATGAAATTAACGCCACCGTGAAGACATGATGGCGTCAACTGCGAAATATCATCAGGTTCCTGCGCCCCAGAGTACCGGATCGCGCACGCCGTCAACACCAGGATGAACGACCAATGGAAAACTCGACATCAGCAATCTGCAGAAGAAACGACTACAAAAAAAGCCTACACGGGACCTTCGGACTGAGACCACCAAAGCAGCCTTCTTCAGATGTTCACGCCAGTATTGCAGCCGCAGCTGCGGGAGTGCAGGTGGGATGTTCCGCAGGCTGAGAAATGTAAGGAATATGCGGACCGCAATGCTATCAAGGCCATCTACGGCCCCTGCATCATGGGGCGCACGCTGATCGCTCTGACCACTTTCAAAACTTCTGACGATCGTCTGGTGTTCTGAAGCATTGGACCGAGCACTTCCAAGTGTTATATTTTGCTTCATCAACGGCCAATCTCCGATGCTGCCATTGACTGGCTCCTCAAGTGGACACGAACAATGACCTGGGGCTGCCTCACCAGTATAGAACCGGTGTTTCCGGTAAAGCCGCAGGATCCGACGCAATCTCAACGGAAGTCTACAAGCACGGTGGGCCTGTTCAATGGCGGAACTCACGCTCTTTGAAATTAAGCGGCACCGGATAAGTTCCTCAGGATTTCAGGCAAGATATCTTCCTCTTCTGGCTGGAGGGGCCCAGCAACTCTGGCAAAGAACTGCATGAGAATACCGTTGCTCAACATCGCCGGGAACATCTTCGTCGTATCGCTGATTGTCTACGACGTTACTCGGCAGAGACTGCTCTGGAAATAATGTAGCTACGAGGCCACCGCGGAACAACCGACATCGTTTCACCCCAAGCCCGCAGCTACAGAGAAATTCACCAGAAGGTGAGAACTACCTGCCTAAGCTGTTGGATCTGACGGGAATCAGAGCGGTTACGAAAGTTAATGCGGAATTTGGTTTGTCCCGGTGGTTCACGCACATGGTGCGTCAATTTCAAAGACGGGATGACCCAGACTCGTCGCGACAGTGGACGGTATCTTAAGCATTTTCGCGATGACTGTGAGTTAAGCAGGGCTGCGTAATGGCTACTCTCTTCAGTCTCATACTCTGCTACTTCTTTGATGAACCCTACCGTGATGATGCCCTGGGATCCGCATCGCCTACAGAACTGATGGACACGCTACTGCAACACGTATGCATGCCCAAACGCGCGTGTCTACGGCTACAGTCCATGAATTGTTGATGCAGACCAGCTTCGCCATCAACACCTTGATGGAGGACATGCTAAAGTGAGCCTCTTCGCCGCAGCGGGCGCTTAATTACTGGATCAGCAATCAATTGCAGCCAAAATGGTTGTCATCACTTGACACCGCAGCAGAATAAAATGCGAATCGTCATCAACGATTGCTGAACTGAAAAATAATGGAAACCTTCGCTTATTTAGGAAGCGCGCTCACGCAACTTACGAGAATCGATGACGAGGTTACCCAGCGGTCTCCGGCCAGTCAGACGAAAACAGCGGCAGGAGCATCCGTGTGGAATCACCTGAACACCAAACTGAAAATGTAAAGGCCGTGGTTTTGACGGCCTCCTTTAAGGGAGCGGGTGCGAGCCGTCTGCTCGATCCGACCAGGAAACTGAATCGATTCCATCTCGAAGCGCCGCATGAATTTTGGGCTGAGATGTAGGGCGAATCCCAGACACAGAAGTCCTGGAAGTGGACGGTATCTCAAGCATCCACGCCATGCTGAGTAAATGCAACTACGATGCGGCCACCTGGGCGTGGGCGACGGTGACTAACCAAACGTCTTTTCTGCGGAGATGTCTCGCTTCGGGTGCTCGCCGACAGGGGTCAAAATGGCGCCACAGGCCCGCTTTGAAGAAATCTCACAAACGACACCTAAATCAACCCGGCGACCTGGGAGGACGCCTCGCGGATAGACATGGAAGGTCCGCCGCTGCAATCTGTTGTGGTTCATACTAAAGAGCCAAATCACAAGCGCCGTGTGAACACCGCTATTCTTCGAAGCCCAATGGCGATATAAGCATCAACGCCATTCCGCTCGTGGAATAGGCTGGTGGACATCTTTGAACTCCATGCAGCAGCAATCACCACAAATCCGCTTCTGCTTCACTACCTCAGACCACGACGACGACGCCACTAACCGCTGTTAACGCAACTTCGCTGGATGCCCCGCCATAACGATCACCGCGACACCATCCTCCTCCTCACCCCTGCGCCGATCACGGTGACGAACACCACCTTGCATTTCCGCCATATTGGCACCTCCGACTACCTTCCACCTGCCTCCAACGTCACCCACCGCCCCCGGGTATTGCCAGCGATGGGGACTCGGTACTAATCTGTCCTCATTGCGATCATTGCATTCAGCTCACACATCGGTTTGTTCGGTCACTTGCGAATCCATCGCACAGAGACTGGCCGGACTTGTGCCTGGAGCACCAACACACAACAGAGACCGCCACCTTCAATGCCCTCACTGCTCACGCGCATTCACTCATGCATGGTCCACGTATCCACGAGTTTAATCACGCGATGCCTGCATCTTGCGCGCCATACCTCGGCGCTTTCCCACAGTCCTCCAGGCGTGACTGTAGCAGAGCCCCGACTCAAAGGCACCTCCTGGTATCTGTTGCTCCTCGTATCCTGCACCTGCTCATCACGCATCAGCCACCGAATTGATCGCCATGAATCATCGCACAGAGACCGGCGAACCAGTGCAGGAGCTAATATACCACCGCCACACTCCGACTCAAAGGCCAATATGATCGCTCATGCTCTGCATCGACTATGTTGCGCCGTGATCTGAGTTGAGAATATCACGGGTGATCGCGCCGTATGCTGAGACGTTGCCGCTGAGCGTTGCGCTTTCGGACCTCGCAGTCAGTCAATATGGGTTATTATTGGAATTGGTGGACTGGTGAATCAAAGTCGCTTCGTGCAATCCTTCACCGTGACATCTGGCTATCTCACACATGTATGAGGGTTATTGATCGTTCGACTTCGCCCTGTTGTAAATGAAATCCTGGTTAACGTGTTTTGAGGGGCCAAATTCCGTATCGAATACACGCGCAAGTCACCGTCCTGCACCGCCTTCTGCGGAACGCCGTTAGAAATCGTCAGTTCAGACTGTCAGCGACTATCGAAGTGTCGCTTAATGCCTGCTGGTTTGACTGTCTGGACCGGACGAACTCGTCCACCTATTTTCGGATACGTGCATTATGGGATTTTTGTCGGACATTCCGATAATGTTTGCAATATCGAAGTACCAGAAGGACACTATCAAAACCAGCTAACGTTATTGGTAAAATAATGACAATGTGCACATCCGTTCTCTGCGTGGCGGCAACCAGATGCTCATAGGACAAGTCAGAATTGGTGAATCGCGGATACTAACAGTTTTTTAGATCCATACTGTTGCTTGTCCTTTTAAATGACCGTTAACGAATTTTCCGTAAAATGTGAGCTCAAACGAAACGGCAGAAACTCCTGCAAAGTAAGTGGGGTAGAGTTCGAGTGGTCCTCGCAGCTGGTGGATGCGATGGGAAAACTGGGTCGCTACAGCCTTCTGGTCGGTTCCATAGAAGGAGATATAAGTGGGATACCAGTTGGGAGCTTTACAGAACTATCACCAGAAGGGTTGGAGGAAGTTGGCTGCGGACGGGCGTCCAGCTGCCACGTCTGCTACGTCCCAAGTGTGAGAGACCATTAAGGTCATCACAGGAGCATCTAGCGAAATTCAAGATGGCCTGGTTAGCCAAGTTGTTTGAGGACCAGACAACGACTGGTGCGCTTGCGATGCATTTATACAGGGCGATTTCCAGCGTTCGAAATGTGCACAAGAGCGACCGAGTGAGGAGCCGCTGGGAAAAATTACGAAGTTGGTTGTGCTAAAATGTCATTTGCGGCGGTTATTGTTTAATCGTTTTATGAACACCTCTCGCACGTGGCGTTGACGGTCGTTTAGAAACTCAGTTTATGCGAGTGACAATGAATGTTTTGACAGCTGGCGGTTACGGCGCTGCAAGCATTTCTCTGTCGTATTTAGTTCTTTTAACGGGTGTCCACCTTAGCTGGCAGTTTGACCATTGCCATTGATTATGTCACCGGACGCAACTCTGACTCTGTCTGATTATTGATTCGGGCGGTCGAAGAGCGATAAGGCTAATAAATTCTTGCGTACGATGATCGTGATGCTATTTTGCGGTATCCGCATGTTTTCCACAGCGTGGTAGGGTAGGACGGTGCCATAGATGTCGGGTCGATTACGTTATACCAGAATTGTGCACCATCACCACTCTGTCTCTCTTACCTAACTGGGTCTGGAGCGGGTGGTTGTACCTCTTGCGTGGCTGACTTAGTCCGCACATAATGGAGTTAGAACAGAGAGATTGGCACGGTCCCGCTAAGATTGAGACATTGAGCTCCAGATCAGTCCTGTAAACCACTTAAAACACACTGTGGTGGACCGTCAGAGCCCGATGCTGTTTCTCCGCGCTCCGCGGCCAGCAGACGCGGGATGTGCGCCCGACGATTCGGTTTATATTGATGATGGGCACGCTTTGGTGGACCCACTTGGTAAAGGACCGGTGACTGGGATCGAGGCACAAATGCTTGGCGCGGCGTGAGCTTATGCCTCGGCAGGCCATCACACCCAACGTGCGTAAGCGCTCCCGATAATGGCTGCTGTGCCTTTCGATGCTGTCCTCCTATTGGCCCAGCGCATCAACACTATGTAGCCTGTTGTGGGACGCACACACAGGACTGACCTTCAAGTTAAGACTTTGTGCGCGTTGTGACAGATTAAAACACGTCCGATTTATTACGAGTAAGAATGTGCTGATATGACGGTGGGGATGGAGTCCCCGAGGTCAGACTTTTAATCACTAGTTCCTTCCATGCACCGTGGCTTTCTGAGCGTGAACAAACTTTTCTTGTTTTGAAACGTGATTTCTGTTCTTTCGCAGAGACGTTGGGTGATTGCAGTACGGTATATAGACTCAGCCAGCTCTCAGGTGCAAATATTGATAACGTGCAAACTGACGTGCTGTATGTGTGCGGCCAAGCGGGGTTAAAAAGTGTCTGCGCGCTGGCCAGTAAGCGTTTTCCACATCCACCGGCAATTTGCGCTAAAATAGTAGTCAAACATTTTTGGATTTGTAAGCGTACGAACTGTACAATGATCACTGCATTCGGAAGTGAGGGTAGAGTTAAAGGAAGCCCTACTAGCAAAAAGGTTGCAGGAGAGCTGGCTATCGCGAAGGGATATGAAAGCAGGAGGTTAAGGTTGCTTCTGAGCGTAGATAGGTCGAAAAGAGTAATGGGTACATGTGTATGTATGCTCGTGTTGTTGGAGTTACGCGAGATTGACCAGTTAAGGTTAAGCCTCAACAGCTCATGTAGCCCAAAAGTGTGAGATTCTGACAGTTGGTTTAAAACGTGCGTGGCTCGGTAAGAACGCAATTTCCGCCAATTTGAGGCAGTGCATTTTACTGCTACAGAGATGCAGGGTGATTTGCGGCTGATTTATGTTTGGTGCTTGAGATGTGCTGGGGAGCAGTGATGGAATCTGGAGCCATGTAGATTTTCACACGCAGTCGCGTATGGTCGAGGTATGGGCCCAGGCGTAGGGTATCAAAGTGGAGGTGGATGCGAAAGAATGCATTGTAATATTCCTGGTACTGGCTTCTTCTCCATGTGTGGCTCCTCTGTCTCATGTGATGATCAAGCCATGGCTCGGAGGCCGCCAGCGACGATGGAACTCGAGACCTCGCCGAGTCAAATCCAAAGTGCGTGTTTGGGTGGAGTGGCCGGCTAGTCGGTCTGGGGCACTGGTCTAGGGCAAATCACTTTCACAACTAGCCACTGTTACTGTCTCACATTTGTGAAAAATTTGAGCCGCTTAACCCGCTGTACGCATCACCCGGGTGTATGTCCGGGTCCAGGTCGTGTATGAAGTTGTAGGCGCAAGAACGCAGGGTCCTTAGGCATGTCAGCTGAGCTCAGCTGTCACGCACCTGTCCACGTATATTCGCACACCACGTGGGCTGTGGAGGCTTCAATGCACCTCCGCCCGAGCACTGCGGTAGGAAATCGCCGTATGCCGCGCATTGCCACATATATCCTCAAACGGCTTCCATGTCTACAAGTCTTCGCCCGGCACCACGGGAAGATATGTTTTCCTGGCCATTTGCACCGCTGACGTGAGGAGGTGATAGCATACTTGGCTGCTCATGTGTCTCCTTTTGCTACATGTGTGCGAATCGAGTCTTGGAATATCACGGTGCGATAGAATGCCTGGCTTAGGCAGAGGTTGGCCGCTGACAATTGCGCTCAGACCACCTGTAGCACTATGAGCATTTGTATTGGCGTGGCTGACTCTGGTAGTCTAAGAGCCAGGCTGCAATGGCTCCCTTCTCAACTATCCGTGATCACGTCCGCACGAGTGAAATATGGAGCACTCCGACCCTTTTATGGCAAAATGAAGTAGTGCTTGTGCTTTGACGACGGTCAGCTCGTGACGTGGTACGTGGTACGTGAAAGCTTGAGATAATTCCAGATAACTCGGCAACAGCTGCGTCCGTTCCCAGCAGCAGTAGTCGCGGATCCGGATTGGAAAATGGCTGAGGAGCCGTTAGAATAGGAAAAAGAAATAGAAGTCGGCGGCTCAGAACCATTTCCTCACTATAGAAACGATCTGGTCGCGCTTGAAGATATAACGGTGCACTCCGAAAGCCATGGCTTCGGGGGTTTACCAACTGTCGGGATAGCTCCGGACTACGGGCGGTCAGTCCAGTGCCGTGCTTGTCCGTGAAGTGGCTGACTGGTGGACAGAGTCGGGCTGCGTGAATCCTTGATGTGGCTTCTAAGACCCACCCACTCCGTGGGTCGCGAGCCAGGTGTGGTGGCTCGACTAGAGCTGCTCCGGCCTCGCCAAAGGAAAGCCGCCTCCTCGCTCGATCATCGCCGGCGTGGTCCTTGACACCGGGCCAGGGTGGAGGGAGGAGCAGAGGTTGCGCTAAAGTCTACCTCTCACCTATAATGTGATTGCGGTGCAAGTCACCGCGCTTTGCTTCTGTCACTGCCGGGATGCACACGGTGTGCAACGAACCACAGTTCCGACAGAATGGTTTGAATGAACTGGGAACACTTTTCGCGCGGATCCCGGACGCGAGAATGGTGTGATCGAGTGGTCTGTGAAGAAGATGGCCGGTGGTGCATGCTGCCACCGCGGCATCTCCCTCGTTACCACCGTCGTGCCAAGTCTCGAGAGAGTCCTGACCGTCAGCAGCTCCACGAGCCCTCACCCGCATTTGCGAACTGGCACTGCACTCCCGCACCGCCTCCTGGCACAGGTGATCATTCGTGACGCACCTCGCTCTCGAAGCGGATCGATTGTATAAGTCCAGTATTCGCTTGTATCTTTATATTTCCTCTTTACTATCTGCAATTTGTTACTGTCAGATAGATGCACACGTTGCCGGCAAACTTATTCATCTCCTGCTACCCGCGTGTGCGCTGATGGAAGTGATGTAACAGTTCTGCTGACTTTATATGGCTGTGAATTGTCCTAGTGATATGCTCACACAGTGTGTGCTATCTGTCGACATTGTTCTCAGGCGCTTTCTGAGGTGGACATAACTGAACTCGACTATCGGTTGTCATTGGTCCGTCGGTTTTCAGTGCGATGGATTTGATGATAACTGATCCGCGCTATTGCATGATGGCGAAATTGCGGTTGCAATGGGTACGGATTGGGATTGAGTCTGCATATTTGTGGTGAAGTGGACGGTTGTTATAGCGTTAATGGAGGTTGCGTTGGGTGGCATAGCGGTAACAGTGATTTGGTCGGTCGCTGTCGGTGCGCGACTTGTCATGATGAGTGGTGGAGATGGGGCGAGTGGGCCTCGATAGAATCCTGCAAGTTGCTAGCCAGTGACAGTAGTCTTTAACATTACGGGGTTGTGGCCTGAAGTGTGGGGATAGAAGCGATTTTAGAATCGGGAGAATGAGATATGGTATTGTTATTACGTCGGGTCTGAGGATGTCTTACGAAGCTGATCCATGTGTGGTACGGTCGTTGGCATCGTGGAGATGATTTATGCGTTTAGATGGATGGCATGTGTAACATGCGACACCCTCCATGAACTTTGGCAGCGCAATGCGGTTGTCTTCTATATTGCTGTTCCCACTCCCTTCTACTCTTCTCCAGGGCGCGTCGATCCAGTGCGAGGTCCTTCCCGGTCTCCGGGTTAGTTCCTGAAGGAAATTTTAAAGTGCCGCCGTAATTTTTCTGTCCTCCCCGGCGTTAAAGCACCCTCCTGTCGACAGAAGCCGTAGAATAGCCATTTCGGTAGCTTTCGTCTTTTATCCTCGCGACATGGCCGCTCGAGCGTATTCGGGTTTGCCTCAACATGATGTGGATTCGGTCTTTGATACTTCAGCGTCAGTGTCAGCTTTAGCTGCAGCAGATGCAAGTGATTGAGTTTCCTCGATTGATTCGTCCAGAAGCGTTTTCAGGGAGACAATGACGACAGAGCAAATTTTCAATTTCGGGTAGATCATGAGTATACGTTGATTCCAATCCGAGTCCTGTAGCCAACTTAAAGCCTGGTTGATGTTCGGGATTCTATGCACCACTTTTTTGTCTGATGCAAACTGCGTCCCATTACCGTTCACACGAGGTTCATTGTATTCCGCGTTGAATGCTGGTTGGCGCAAAACTATCGTTTTCTCAGAGTTGATGTTAATTCCAAAGTTTGAGCAACCGGCGACGAAGAGGCCCACACTCCCTTTAATTTCCTCTTCCATCGTAAATTTTAGAGTACATAATTGTATATTCAGCTGGTCATGGACACTGCCCTTGGATACCGTCTAAGTCGCTTTCAGACAACAAATTTTAAACAGTTTTCAATTAATTCGGCAATTGCTGTTGATCCCTGGCTGTTTCCACTGATAGGCGTCTATCAACACGCTGAAGAACATCAGCCTGAATAGTGTGCGAGCGAGTAAGCAGTTCTGCTTCACATGATTGATTACCGAGAATGCTTCAAAGATGTCCAATTGTCCTTGACGCGAACAATCCCCCAATCGTGGAGTTGGCACAGCAATCATATGAAGGGCTCCGGACATCCAAATTGCAGCACTAGATTACAGCGTCAATCGCAGTTTACAGCGTCCAAGACCTTCGTTAAATCAACAAAATAAGGAAGAGATTCTTCACCTTCTGACACTTCTTTCGATGGTTCCGCTGTTCCTTTAAAATTCACATCAAGTTTCTGGGAGACGCTTCTACTCTAGATACACGTTGAGGCAGTTTCCGAGGATGTGGGTGGAGATGTCTCCTTTAATGTTAATTAGTGAGAATGTGCAGTGAGGTTCACAGATGTTTCGGTTTCCTTTGCACTTGGATATGCGGACAACGGTCGCGTCCAGGAAGTCCTCAGGGACATGTCTTTGTGACCACATTTTATGGACGAAGGAGACCAGCCTACTAACCAGTCGAGGGCTGTCGTACTTGTTCAGTTAGAATTTAATTGCCGTGGTTCCTGGTGCTTTCCCACTCAAAAGCTGGCGTACAACCTCGGTAAGTTCTTAGAGATATAAAGATAGATGTTTTATTTGAGTACCCGGAAGGGCAGTGTCATTGGAAGGGAGGAGGTCCGAATCATCGTTCACTTTCACCTGTTCAGAAACTGTTGATGATGGCAGCGGAGCTTTTGGAAGGTATATTGATAATGCTTCTGAAGTTCTCGACCCGGCCCTTCAGAACATGCGACCTCTCCATGAGAAGTGTTGATGCGTCTGAGGTGAATAATGTGCATTGCTTCGGTTGTTGGGTCATAAACCATCTTGGCAGATATCCAGAAATTATTCAGTTTATTTTGGTCCACTTATCCTTAGATGTTCTCTTGCTTGCGATCCATCCACGAATTTCTCTCTCCCACAACCAATAACGAGGCGGCATCTGAGGTAGGCCCTTTTGGATGTGTTGGTCTAGCGTAAGAGGATTTGTGTAACCTATTTGTTTTGGCAAGTAATTTATTGAGATCTGCGACATTGTTTCCAAACCAGTCCATAGGTTGGCGACGTGTGCGACCCAGCACCTTCATAGTTATGAAGAGAATTGCGTTCCGCTGTTGACAGCACTAGGTCTCCACGTTCGCATTGTGGTCTGGGGCCTGTAGTTCTTCCAGGCAATGTATCAATGGATTGCTGTAACTTAAGTGGTGAGCAGACATGCAACAGAACAGTATTTAACTTAACGCGAGGGCTCCTAAGAATTTCACGTGTGAAGTTCATCTTGGAAATGGCAAAATGGTGACCCGTCGAGCCGTCGGCCACGCAGATTGCTTTGGTCACCAGCACGTCTTGTCAGTCTCGCCTCCAGTCGAGACCATAGTCCAGCAGGTGCCAACAACTCAAACTGAAGATGGAGACATGTTGCCTTCTCCCGTGTCGGAAGAAAGAAGGAGATTTTAGTGAGTAGGAGTCGGTGTAAGACACTGGTTCTCAGAAGGAGAAGGTTGTCATCGTTGCAGCTTCCAATTCCATGAAAACTAATACTCACTGCCAGGTAGTATGGTCTGTGTCGACGCAGGCCATGTAGTCTTCAAGGACAACCAGTTTGCCCACCTATGCACGTTCACCAGGAGAGTGTGCAGATCTTTGTGAATTGGTTCTTCGCCTCGTCAGAGCTGGTTTTTGGTGGAGAAGAGTAGGCGTAAAGACGATGGCGCATGCGTATAGTCATGCGGCAGTCGATGCTGCCCTGCAGCAGATAAGGCACCGGCTCCACGATTTCCTGTCGGATGAAAAATATGACGCAAGCATCATGTCGGTTCGCCCTTAGGTGGCTGCAGCAGAAGAAGGCGTAGTCGGCACCCACCCCCACCAATCGATACTGTTCTGCGAATGTGCTCTTTCTGAGAACAGCATTGTCAAATTTGTGACATGACACTACTCAAGCGACCAGCACGCCCTCCTTTTTGGCCGTTTTCTTTGCGGAATGATAAAAGCTGCTTGAGTTAGAATGGTCAGTGCCGCCGCCTGGAATGGGGGCAAATGTGATGAGATATAAATTGATCTTATTATTTGTGCTGTTTTGACGGTGAGCTTTGCATATATGTATGAGCCATTGTATGATTACAGATGGTATCTTTTCGCAAAATTTATTAAGCACATCATTTCTGGATCCTCACTCAGGACTGGGTAAAGAGTTATACCTCTAAATAGGGTTGCTTAGACATCTCAGAAACATCCACTGTGGTTCAGAGTTTTCTGTAATGGAAGAGCGAACGAAGGTAGTCTGGGCTAACTACAGATTGCATTCGGCCTCTCCGTAGGACATTTTGAAGGGAAAGAGAGGAGAAAAGGTAGGAAGATGAGAATAAGTATTGGGTGTGGGACGTACATAACACAGGATATCATCATCTGGTTGAGATCACCATTTAGGTTGGTACCAAGGTATGGCCGTCGGGTAGATCCTGATGAGAATTAGGTTTCAGTAAAGTGCTGTTTGGAGGAGCCAATGCCTATACGCGGAACATAATGCGAATTTTCGAACCGGCACAGCATACCGCCTAAATGGACATACCTGCACATTGGCCTCGATAAAGGAAGTATTAATAAACATGAGTGTTAAGGTCCACTTCCTTTGTGTGCATGTATAGTACGAATAATTTGTTAAAGTGAAAATTGGCAAGCTACCTACGAAACCATTCAGTGAGGGTTCTTTTCCAGTTATTATGGTTGTAAACTCATCGAACGTTAATATTGTATATAGTATATTTTGAGGGTTACGGCCGTAGCCCTTGTTGACCCTATTTATGTACAATCGAAATTATAAATGCAAGTATATACAGACAACATAAAATACAGTTAACATTTTCACATCAAACGTGTGGCAGTAATATACACATGAATTGAAATCATAAAGTAAAGCTAATGGGAGAGTCGTCGGTTATCAAATATTAAGCAGTCAAACTGTCGTTTGAATATATCCACAGTATTCAACCTCATTATTTTGCTTGGAAGTGAGTCCCATGGTCAAGCCACTCGCTGACTGAAAGTTAATTTTGTTGATCCAGGCACATACATTCGCGTTTGACCGCGCAGGTGTGTCATGTTTGTGAACTCGAAGAACTCTTCAGATTTCAGCGAACGGAATGTCCATAGCAGGTCACAACTCATTTGTCTATAGGATAAAGGAAAAATGCTAAGCTTGATAAATATTTATGGATATTACAGGGTCCTAAGACGGCCTACAATTTTTTCGCCCGTCTTTGCTCGATTGTGCTCATTGGATCACTGTCCTTCTTCATCCAGGGCATCCATGCTGGTATTCCGTTTTCCAAATGCTGTCTAACGAAAATTATAAAGATATGTGAAAACAGTTCAGGGAGAAAGATTATGAAAGAACGCCTGATCCAGTGCATGATGCTCGTCGCCTTTTGGACGGCTCAATTAGAGTGTTCGAGGGTATTAGGTTAGAAGCTATCCAGATACCTAGATCGGTGTGTGTATATATTTCTTTTAGCGGAATTCCGATCAGGTAGTACTGGTGTTTGGGTTAACGTTTTGTCCCAGATTCCAAGCGTAAGACTACAAATGTGGGTATATTAAACGAAAGAAGCCACTTGCTGGACAAAACAGCTAATTTGTCAAGGTTTTCTTGTATTTTCTGCGCGTTGCCAACGGAGCTTTTGGCTTTTCAGATTTTGATATCATCTGCAAGCATGATGGCATCACAGTCAAGACTATCAGAACAGTCGTTTAAATAAATGAGTAACAAAATAAGACCTAAGACTGAACCCTGCGGAACCCCCATTTCTAATGGAACTCACAGTCGCCGATAAGGTACGCTATCAAACGCCTTCTTGAAGTCATAGAAAATGATATCAACTGGACGGCCTTGGTCTATGGCATTTATCCATTTTTCCTGCCAGTAAAAACCGATCGTAAGACAAGAGTAAACAGGACGTAAGCCATGCTAGGCAGCACATAATATGTTCTTCTACTCCACATACTTCATTTTTTGTCTCTTAATAAGTTTTTCCATGACCTTGCACAGAATGCAGTTTAAACTAATGTGACGGTTAATATCGTCTCCAGACGTCCTCTCATTAAAGCGGACCCTGGAGTTCTTCACTTATAAATCTCACCACCCCACTTCGACCATTGACTGCGTGTGGCTTGTTACCAAGCCCTTTTCTAAGTTAGTATATTTCTACAACTAAGTTTCTTGATAAGTTACGCAGTGGAGCAGAATCTAATACCTTCATGTAAAGGACATTGAACCTTGTGTTTTCGACTAGCATAGGAGACCACAGCTGTATCAAGAGGATCACAGTTATCATCCAGGAGTGTGCTCTTGGTAAAAAGTTTCCTAAAAATATGGAAATTCAAATAGCAGAACCCTTTTATATCCTTCGCAAGTTGCCCTAATGAAAACGTGGTTAACTGAACTATGAGTTCGTGCGTTGGGTTTTCCAGTATCCAATAAAAAATGATTTTCTGTATTGGTATTCCATAACCAGTTTTAGTTAATTGTTAGAAAAATAGTTCGGACTCCAGAACTAATGAAAAGCTTGTTGTACTTATAAAATTTATACAATTAAACTGCAAGGTCAATGAACATCTTTTGAATCCCTGAGCGCGAAAATACATGGATGTGTCGGGAGCAGAATCATGCTTTGAAATGCTTCAGAGACTCCACAGCACCCTGGAAGAGTATGAATTTCTCGTTAAACTTTTGAGATATCTCAAAAAGGCTGGAAATTCAAACGGTGTCAACGAAACTTCATTTTATCTTAAAGATGAAGAATTATTATTAGTTCAAGAAATCGCCTCAAATTTCAATATTTCATGGTCTTTTCAAGCACCATTAGACTGGTAGGTATTTTTGCTAAGGTTTCATTGTTTGCATGACTAATAAGGGTTTACATTCAACGTTCAATGTTATAAAACCTACGCAGTAATTGATAAAATCTCGGCCTATTCCAACAATTTGACGATTTCCTAAATAAAAAATTAAATAATTACATACAGGATACGTTTCTAGTTCTTGGCTGCATTATACTCTCGAGAGACAATCATACATTGATTTATTTACATTGGAATATCGATATTTCAATGCGTCGGTAACTCGAAAGTGGAATTCGAGGATTGGTTCAATTTAAGACAAAATATTTTGCCAGGGATGGTTATATTTATGTAAATAATGTGAGAAATGCACATCTGTTACCCGTTAAATTTTCCTTTATTAACATAAAATAATAAATTTAGACATGTTTCTCAAAGAACCGAAATTCCTGTGCCTATATCTCCCAAACTTCCGCTATGTTCTTTATGGTCTACCTTTTGAAAAATCTTCGTGTGACCCAGTGGGCATGTGACTATTTCACTACATAGGTAAACATTTTTCCTGCTTTTATAGGTTCGTTTTTTACCTGTTTGCTCGTCGATATGAACATGAATGGGAGAACGCAAAAGAAACAGCAGTGCAAGTTGTTACGCCAAATCAAAACATTCCGTTTCGGTTATCAACACTCGAAATTGAACAACAGTTTCTACTCGCATCAAAAATGTGCTTTCAGACTTGATATCATGGTAAGCTCGTACTTTAAAGCGAACGAATTATGAATACCAAAGTTGAGATATAAAGTACCGGATTTATGTAAAATGTAAAGATTCTAAAATTGTTTTAGCTCTAAAACGTACTTATCATAATTTAAAATAATATCGAAGCTAATCCCTTTAAATACACGACACAATGCTTCTGAATCTTAATATTTTGTAATTAAAAACACGCCAATATAAATATGTATGTTGTTTAGGCTTGTAGTTTCAGAGATATCATGAAGCAAAAATACCAGTTTGTTTTGAAACGGAGGATGATCTGATCTTGTAGCAGTTTCTTCACAAGTTTAAAGCATTTGCAATAGAATTAAAATAATTTTGGAGCACAGGATGAGACCTACCGGATTAGTTACTACAAAAGTTCATATGTGGGCATTAAAACCTTAAAATTCTTCAAAGGGATTGGCAGAAGCCCTAACCTTAACCACCGATTTGTCCATTCAATGATAATAAATATCATTTTATTTGTCACAATTCTTTGCGAGGTTCATGAACGCCTTGTTGATGTTGTCGTTTTCAAGTTGGTCATCCTCTTAATTGTAGGTTCATTTAACTCAGTTCGTGAAGTTAATAAATTGCACAAAGTGTAATCCTCAAAAGTTTATCCCACGTTTTAATATACAAGCGTTATTCCTTGGTTTATTTAACAATCAGACTTAATCACAGAAGAAAAAAGAAAATGGTTGGCCAGAAAACTCTTAAGTAACAAAGAAAATCCCCTGTTAATTTAATGCATACGGATTGCGTTATTATAAAGGTATATTTCAACTTATTTTGTTCACGTCCTAATCTCCGCTAACTGCTTTCTGTTAAGAGTCTTACTTAGTATACAGGCTCATTTTCTTGCCGGTTTAGATCATTAATATTGACTTGCATTCGTTCATGAACGCTCGCCGATAGTTAACGGAACTCACTCGTTCCGCTCTGCCTTGAGGTTTACTCTCGAGCCCCGCCAGCAGCTGCACAGCGGCTAGTAGTAAAATAGGCGGATGAATATGGCCGGAAAAGACAAAATGGCCATTTGTGGCCTATAAACCATCGTCAGCTAGTCATACTTAACCTCAGGTGGTGCCTATTCTACTACTAGCCTCTGCGCGGCTGCTGGCGGGGATCGAGAGTGAGCCTTCAGGCCACGAGCGGTGACGTTCATCAAAAAAACTGAGTTCCCATGTATTGACATGTATTTTTAACTATTTGATTTCTGCATTTGCTCAGAGATAATGTTATATGCAAAGTCTTTTTTAGTTATGCATTAGTATCATAGCAACAATGGCAGACAGTTACAGGTTTTTATATTGTTTTTTGTGTTAAGCGTTTCTCAATTTAATGAAGCAAATTATTGTATGCTACAGATACGTGCGTTTAGTGATGCCCATAATCTCTTGAAAATAACGTGACAGGTCGTATTTGGCCTTATCGAATTCACGCTAAGCGAAGATCCGATATCTTAGTTCTGAAAGGCACGGACAGTACTTTTCCTCACAACCAGGAAACCTTACCCTTCAGAATATAATATCTTAAGAATCAATTTAATTTACCAAAATCGAGATTTTTACCAAGATACTTTACATGCACAGCTTTAGGAGTATGAAAACATTACACAAAGATTTGGCGGTTATTAGTATAGTATTTATACTCAAATAATGCGGAATTATTCAGCTATTAATATTAAACAAATAACTATTTGTTCATTTTTAGATGCAAAAGAGTAGGTTTTGGTTTAATGTGGTTTAGCTTTCTAGTCAAATTTTCCAACACTTTATTTGTGACTAACGGAATTTTAATTAAACCGTTCAAGTTATTGTCACTGAGGACTCCAAGATTCAAAACATTAAGCCAACACATCCTCCACACATAAAACTTACCTTGTCATACCTTAATGTTTTTTGGCGTTTAGCGGTCAGAAAAGGCGCTAAATATAACTGAAGCTGAGGGAAAGCCAATGCCTGAACTAAAGACATTAGGTGCAAATTGTAACCATAATCTGGAACATATAATTCACTCATTATAAAGCATTGCATTTAACAACTTAAAAACAATAGGCAAATTAGTTTTGTTTTGCAGACTACCATGCAAGTTGTTACAGTAACTATTTGCATCGACACAAGCGATAAATAAAAGGTATTATATTGGATAGCGTAGCTTGGTTGTATAGCTCACAGCAAATTTTCGCAATGGCGCAATCGTTGTTTGGTTTAGAAAACACTTCTTTGTTTTTTTGTAAGCAAAAAACACATTGGGGTTCAAATAGCAAAATTAGGTCGATGTGTCAACCATCCCTTTGCATTAAATTGCAAGTAACGTAAGGCAAATAGGACAATTTAAGAAGTCCCAGTTTGTTACCTATTTTATCATTTAACCTTTAACTATGATGCCAGCATTTATTCATAAGTAGTGACTAAAGAACCCGAGATCTAGCCCTTGATCAAATTATGACCAAGTCAAGAATAGCCGTGTCTTGTCGGAGAAAGTTTTCTTTCGACATCAAACAACGCTGACCCTCTTTGTTAGTGAACGTTCCCGGAGAAAATTAATATTGATTGCCCATTGTTGAAGTTGTTCAACGTTGACACTAAAGATACCCGAGCTTTTTAATCAACAGAAGAAATGCCCTGTCATAAGCGACTGCGCGAGCCTTATACAAAATTTGAACTTTGCTGAATATTCAAACGATTACCTTTGTCTCTGCATGAGCTTTGCCTGCAGCGTGGTGAATTACTAACTACTCACACTGGTAGATGTTTAACAGACTGTGTAAACTTTGGCAACTGCGAGTGGTGTGGAAAACCAGATAAGGCAAAATTTGCTAAGACAGTTCTGCGGATAAAGAAACGATATCAAGGAAGCAAATGCAATTGATCAAAAACAGTTTTGCAGGAAGATTGTAGAAGCTCAATGCATTCCTAACTGAAGGTGAACCAACAGTCCAAAGGGAAATAGGCCCATCTCGTAGGATATTTCAGTAAGCATGGATTATGCAACAAGGTTTTAAACATTAACCAGCCTAAGGATAGTGGGCTAAGTGAATAATGATGTAAGCTTCTCAAACATTATTATAAGTGTACATCTTTAAAATCAGAATACTCATAGTTGACCCATCCTGAAGCGAGTTCCAGGAAGTAGTCACGAAGAAGGAGACACAATCACTACACCAGGAGCTTTATTTGCCTGACTTTTTGGATAAAAAGTTGAAGCAATCCTCAGAGGGTGGCGCAGGAAAGGATATAAGGGGCAGAATATGCGCAGTCACCGGTAACCACAGGCATCCTGTATTTCGCAGCACTCATATTATCGTTGAGTAATCGTCACGCCAAGAATTGACAGGGGTGATAAAATCACGGCAATTATCTACTCCGGTACGGACAGACAGACATAAGCATACCAACTACAGCCCTCAGCGATGAACACGAGGACTGCCAAATATAGTAGGTGTGTGATGATATCCTATAAATACTGCGCGCCTTGTGCCCCCAGTACCGTGTTCTGCGACTACCTCTACTGATGAGTTAGAGTGCGAATCCGCATCGTCAAGATAATAAATCTCTTGTTCAAATGAGCGTCTCTCCTTCTTTAGTTTATAGTTCGCATGATAACGGACCAGCTCAGCTTCCCCGCCATAGTGCGTTAAAATTCTCGATTACTGATTATTCGTCGTCAAGTGACCACTTGCGTAGGCTGTAGAATAGTTCGTTGGATGCCACTTTCATGTTAGCGTTCCTCGGGCGTGCAGTCCGAAGTTTGGGGCATGACTGTCTGATGATGGTAAATAAGCCAGAAATGGCAATTTCTGTGTGCCTGTCTATAGCAGTAAATAAACGTGATACATGGGCAATAAAAGCGAAAATGCAGGCCCAGTGAAGCAGTTCGGAGGAACAATTGACAAGCATTAAAAAAAGAAAGCTATTTGTCTGATGTTTCAGATTCTCACTCTAACTGCATAATTAGTGACAGTCGCAGGTAAGGCCGATAAACGCATAGAGGACGCTGTATTTATAGGAAGACGCTTCCATGCAACCACATCCACATAATAATTAGCAGCTGCCATATCCATAGCTGAGGTCGTATTTGGAGCTGTTCATACCATCTGTAGCATCCATCCGGCTACTAACCACGTCTCGGTTTGTCCTCTACCAACTCATTTTATGGCAGTCTGTGAAATAATTTGCAATTTTCTAATGATATTGAACCAGGCAGCTTTCGGAACTTGTCCTTAAATGCTGCTTTGCGTATCGCTGTCTGTTCGCGGGTTCGTTTGGCTACCCTGGATAATAAATTCCGTAAGCTACCTGGTCCAAAAACAACCAACTCGTATTCAACCAATCACCAAAGGATCTGACGGAGGAACGTATGAGGCCACATTCAGCATACCTATCGCTTAACCGGTGAAAATGCTTACAGCAGCCAAATCAAGCTTCAGGCGGATGGGATCTACAGACAACATGAAGAACACCAATTACGACCTCCCGCGTTGAACACGCCAGCGACTTAATCTGATGGGCTTACGGGTCCATGACAACGGCGTGCTATAAGTACTGCATCCCTTATGCTGTCATCGCCCTTATTTTCGACCTTATCTGATGATAGAATCGAAGAATAATCCAAAAGTTTAGGTCAACAAACTTCCTATTCCAGCGATCGCATTATATTTCTCTGGTAAACTGCTACTTTGCGTATGGAGTGTGAAAAAATGGGTATCAGCAGCTCAAGGCCAAATCTACCCGAGCACAAACCACGTTTTAGAGGGCCATATAAAATGGGGAATTGCAGGTCATTTGAGCTGACATGCTGCAAGCTCTCATCTTAAGCGCTTTACATTGATTCCAGTCGAATCCTTATCAGTAGTACTGATATGGGTGCGGAGTTTAAACACACTGTCTTAAAACGACTTGTTTTATTGAAATTCGGTTATTCGTGGTTCATGATTAGTACTCTGTTGTTGCGTGCGATTCCTGACCGTCTGCTTATAGGAATTTCCTATTTTCCCGAGTAACTTGCTTTTAACTGTCTAAATTTTGCCTGCGGGTCTACTGAAAAAAACACTAGCAGTTTTTTTTTCAACGAAAACCGAAAATTCCGCAAATGCTATTCTGATGTGATTAAAAAGAATTGTCGCCGCTTTCCCTCGGCCACGCCAGCATGCCTTTTTCTAAAGAGTCTTTCATACTACACGTACCTTCATCATAGCATCCGAGTTACAAGAAGCGCTTGCCAGAGTCGGAAAAATAAGGACGAAAAGCCTGACACAATAAGTGACCCAACATGAAGTGTTTACTGAAGTTCTGAAATATAACCTCGATCTGCAAGGTGTGCTTAGGTGTTATTCGAATATTGGTTGGCGTGCAGCATAAACCCAAGATATGTAAGTCACGTTCGGATGCGAGCTTTTGAATGAGAATTTTTCCGGCCACACGCGTTAAATATCCGCTTCATATTTCACTTTTTCACTGATTTCCAATGTCCATCTAAATCCAAAAATATTTTATAAAAACCTGTAAAAAATACCATTCAATGTTTTGATTTTGTAGGAGGCAATTTTTTTAGTAGAGAAACGGCAGCTTTCGATTCAAGATGACTGTAATCATGCGATTTTTGAGGAGCGTTTAGAATAATCTCCAATAATGTCTTATCTTCTGGTTTACTTTTGCTTTCTATGAGGTATGCAATTTATTTCACCTCCATTGTGAAATATTATGAAATATGTGTGGTAATTTTGTAATAGCATGGAGAAATACATGATTTTTTTGGATCATATGTGTACAGTTTTTAGTTTGGAAACACTTAATGCGATCGCAATAGCCCGTCAATTTCAAACTTACTTATTACTTGAAAAGAATTATTTTTAAGACTGGAAGCTTGCTAAATGATCGCAAAAGCGGTGCATATTACGGAACCTTTCTGCCACCGCGGATAGATCTGCACCATACCACCCTGAATTAAGCTGAGCCGTTTAACAAATGCCCTAGCACACAGCCCGAAAAAGTTTTGAAGAGATGAATGGAGGAATGTTCTGTGTTGTGCAGTGACACGAGGACTGGTTTAAACGAAGACCACTATGTTCACCAGCCTCAGTCACACAGACACACCCAGTGCCAGTACAGCATATTAAAATCAAAACTTTGATGCTAATGCCTTAATAATCTATGAGGTGGCCAAGTAATAACAAATAGAATAATGACAGCTGAGGGGGTTGGGTAAACTAAAGAACGCACTCTGAACGAAGACCACATCACGCAACGCGATGTAGCGCGCGCGTTTAATGAGGCTTCACGTGACCGTAAAATTGGTTTTGGCGATGGGATAAAGCACAAAAGTTGCTAGTATAAAAAGATGCAAAAACAGGCTGCAATTTTATTCATTTTTTCACACTTCTTTTCTAACCAGGTTTTCTGGCAGACCACTCTCCGTTCAGTTCCTACGCACCTACGTGTCGACAATGAAATTAGGTAAGACTGTTGGCAGTAACTGCGGTCTCAACTAACCTTTTGGTTTGCCGGTTTGCCGTTAGGTATCCCGATTTCCGCTGCCGTGCTTTATGTGCACGTGCGCGTCAGTGACCAATGTTCATGATTCCTAATTTTGATAATTTTATGACGTCAGCTGCAAGCCGTTATCGGAACATTTAATCGTACCTGAACAGGACGATTTGCTACGGAAGGGCGCATTCTTTCGACCCGTACAGTTTAACATGGATTGCAACCGATATCTGCGTCAGCAAATTTAATCTGCTAGAAAATCAAATTATTTGGGAATTCTCGTCATTAGTAACAAGGACTACCTGATTCCGCATACCGATGTGTCAATTTGGTCAGATTAGTTATTAGTATCTGTCAAACGAATGTGAGCTCAGTAGTCATCTAGTGGCTTCTAGATTGATTGCTTAGGAAATCATGCTTGGGCCGTCAGCTTACTGTATCCGAATTGGTGGATTTCATAAACTGCAGTGGGCTGAATGGGTAACTTGACTCAAGTGGGATTAAACTCACCGCTCCTGGTGGGGCCTAGTAGCCCAGATAGTTAGAGCGTTGGCTGTACTGAAACCTTACCCTGCTGTCATAGGTTCCAATCCCATCTAAGCCGCCGATATTGTTACAATATGGCTAACTGATTTATTAAAATCTGTCAAAACTCCCGATTAAGTTCGCCTGGTAGTCATCTGGTGCCTTCTTGGTTGATTGCTTGCGAAATCCTGCTTGAGGAGTCAGTTTACTGTATCAGAATTGGTGGATTGCCTACGCTACAGGGCATTGGGTGGGTAAATGAACTTCAATGCAATAAAGATAATGGCCCTCATTCAGAGCCTTGTAGCTCAAGTTTTTGGGGAGCTGGCTGTCCTTCAACCTTGTCCTTGCGTTCTTGGATTTGAACCTCCCTACGGCGGCCGATTTTTTCCAAAACTGGATCAAATGAATTAATAAATTGTTCACAGCAAAGGATCAGGATACTTCCAGCATTAGAACATTCCCACGCAGGCCAGGTTTGCATGCCGACGTCATTGTATGAGTGGTGGTTCGCTTAAAGACAGGTGTAGCACACAGAAGCCAATGTATTTTCGACGTAGATTTATGATAACCTATTTGAAGGCGAAAAATAATAGAAGATAAATTGTAACTATAAGGACCAAAGTTGTTTAATACAGTGATCCCTTGCTATATTGACTTTCAACTTTTGTGGCTTCAATTTATCGTGAATTTTGTTGATAAGGTGGAACCGACAAAGACAAAGGAGACCGGAATGGCCATTTCTGGCTTATTAGCCGTCATCAGCCAGTCATACCCAATTCCAGGTGTGGACTCGGTGAAACCCTCTTTCGCTCTTCGTTATTTTCCGAGGCCTAACCGTTATCATCATTGTCTTCTTCTGCCTAGTTCCCTGTGGAGAAAAGTTTATCGGTCAACTCAAGCACTGAGCGGGTGCGTGTGAGGCATAATTTTACCACCTGCCGTGCTGGTCATTACGGCCTTCTTCCCTTGGTGCCTCTCACGTACGCTGCCTTTGCATAAATAACATGACTCTCTACTCGACTCCAATGCGCCCGACTATCGTAAGAAGCTTTTCCGGAAGAAGACTCAGCTTAGATAATGCAATCAGTGCTGTTAAGGTGCGACTAGAGGCGCACTGATCGAAATGTAGGGAACATGCAAGCAGCCGGACCTTAGGGGGTAGCTGGTTTGAGGCTTTTATACGTCTGCGGTTACTGCCAGACCCACGCGCGCCCACGCGCGCCCGCGCGCGCGCACGCGCGCTACCCTGTCGATTCTGTAACAACGTTCCCACCAAGTACTCTGATAATATCAGGGAGCGTGGGATGACGTGCAGGCTAAATTCCACTCACAAACCTGTGCACTTTACTCAGCGGTTTGTGTTTGTAAGGATGAATAAGCTGTCATTGTGAGAACGAATAAGTCGTGTCCCTTTTCGCTTGTCAGAGTACTCAGAGCAATTCGTCAAAACTCAGTCCTTTGTATAGTGGGGTTACGGGACAAACTCTGGTATATCCATTTTATGTACTGATAGTAGTTCTTTCGTGGAATATATATATATGCACGGAGCTTTGTGAAGTCGTACACGCTAGTACAGTTTCTGTTTGACCTTTTAAGAAAATTTCCAACTTTGGGAATTTCATCACACTGTCTTCCTTATGGCGGCTTAATGTGTGGGTTTCTTGTTTCGTTAACGTGTTCGTTAAACTGTTTTCCTAGCTGGTGGTGGTGCAGGATTGCAACGTTGTTGAAACTTTTGGCTGTGGTTTTGGCATAACTCCGGTGCCCTACGACATAGCTAACTAAAAACACTATCAGAAATAGAAAATGCCCTATCACTAGCTGCTTTTGTCATACCGTGATAATGTCTACAAATAAAAACGTAGAGTAAGAAATTAACAAGACATGGAGAGCATCAGTCAGTGAATTAAATTTAATATAACAAATGATTACACACATAAACAAGTGAAATCATCTGCCCAATATATAGAGACGGAAACGAATGAATCGTACGGTGCATTCTCTGGACGATACTCCGGTGTTTGGTTTTCTAGTGTAAGTTGCTTTTGTCCGATAGCCTAAAGTATTTGAACATAGAAGTTTGCTAAAAGTCCCTTGTCTCGCTCTCAATTGATCGTGAAAGAATGCTTGACATCAACAACTAACTCACACCCCACACGACAGTTCGACCGTCGTAGTCTGACGATGTCCACCGTATGCTCATGGGAAAGTTGAGCAGGGACGGTGACTTGCGCGTGATTTAGTTTAAAGTGATAGTAGACTTGCGCTGCATCTACCGCACTCTCTCCTCCTCTCCCACCTGAGCCCGGTGTCAAGACAGAGTCAAGAAGACCGGAGGCGGGAGAGGACGCAGGTGGCTGGCGCGGCTGGGTCCCCTAAGTCCAAGCCGCCCCTAGGCGTGCCACCACACCTCTATGTTCGGCATTTGTTATGGGAGCGCAACCCGAATAACACCTGCCGTGACCTAATGTGGCCCCCGGGTTGGTCCAACGCATCTACCACGCGGCCAGTTTAGGGGGCACACACCCCACACAGATGCCCATAAACAGTACTGTTATGCATGTTTGTTTTGTTATGCTACAGAGGAGGATTCACATGACACATAAGACAGTTCTGTGTGTGTTCACGTCTGACTTTGTCTGGATTACCACGTAGTCATTTTTGGTGGCAAACTTGAATAAGTCCTCCGGTTTCAGGAAGCAATCTTGGCCACAGATAATCCAAAATGCATGGAGCAGGCTAAACATTAAGTGCATGTATGACAAAAGGAATGAGTCTAGCTATGTTTTACCTAACACATACTGCATACCCTTAAGTCTGCCGACCATGTTCGTTGCTCTATGTTGCGCCTATTCAAGGTGGCCTATATTTATCGCCCTCCACGGTGTAGAATCTAGCACTCCCTAATCGAAATGGGTTCTCGCGTAGACGCCGAAGTTCTTTGCGAAGGGTTTAGGAGAAAGTATTTTAAACGTACGCCTGATCCGGCACAACTTACTAGCTGCCTTCTGGACCGTCATCTTACAGCGTTCTGACGGCAGCAAGTTCTCGGTTGTCCACATACCCAGAACTTTGTGCGTTTCCTCACCTTGTACTTCAGTGTCGTTGCTAAAATACTGGTGTTTTGGAGATACTTTTTAACCGTTCTTAAGATGTAGGACCACAATTTGGGATATAGTAAACTTTACAAGTCGCCTGAATGACCAAACGACAGTTCAACCATCGCATCCGATGAGTTCCACCGTGGAAACCATTGCGAGGCGGCACAGGGACGGTGAATTGCGCCTTCATTAGACTTTAATGAGAGTAGACTTGCAATGCATCAACCGCGCTCTCACCTCCTCCACCACATGTCCCGGTGTCATGAACAAGTGAAGAAAATCTGGGGCAGGAGAGGGCGCAGGTGGCTGGTGGGGCCGGAGCCGCCCCGAGGCGTGCCGTCACACCTGGCTCGGGTTCCCCCGATTGGGAGTGTTCTAGGGAGCCATATTAAGAGGGAGATATTGCAACCTGACTCTCAATCCACCAGTTAGCCATTCCACACAAACAAACTGGTCTGGCGGCATGATCCACCTTTATCCTGCCAGTTGGTAATCTTCCAGACCATGGCTTTGAGCGCACTGTGATAGCTTCAAGCGCGTCAGATTGTTTATGGTGAGAAAAATGCGCTAAGCCTTTGACCTCACTTTCTATTCCCATCCCAGCCACCTTCCGAGCCGGTGCGCAGCTGCTGATCTGTCCAAAGACCTCGTCTATGCCTACTACTTACATGACCTGACCCCCAAAACACAACATAATTCATAGCAATTAAATGAAAAACACATATATCTACACGCAATCTTAAGAGGAGCTTCGTCAGCTGCTCTTCCTATTGCACACTGGGCTCAATCCCGAGCAGTCGCAGGTAGTCACATAGCACCCAACAATTATGCAGATAATGGCCTACTGACAAAGTAAATGGAGACCAGAATGAATATTTCCGACTTATTAGGCATCGTCAGTCAGCCATACCAATCGAAAATCTGGCTGACCTGGTATTCCAATCCGAATTCTTTGCGTATTGAGCGTTTCCGATTCCAATGCCCTATTACTAAGCCAAGAACTCCATTTTCCTGCAGGTTGCGATTGGGAAGAATCACAATAGTAACCGCTTAGGTTACGGGATATGCTCATTCTATTTGCACCATGGAGTTCAGCAACCAAAGAACCGGGGCCAGACTCCCACAATCCGACGGTTGACATGACTGCTAATTACGACTATTAAAGCCTAAATGACCATCTAAGTCTCCCTTGTTTTGGTTGGCACCCCTTCGTGCATACAAACAAGCTTATTTTTCAAAGTATGCCTGCCTTGTTATCACCGTTTTCATAAATATAAGACTAAATTTTGTGACGTCTAGTTTTCCCAAGCCTTGAAGGGAGCAGAAAGATACTGCCCACTATGCTGCTGCTAAAATAGCCTGCATGCTTGCCTGCCCTTCTAAGCGTTTGTCCTAGGGCCGAGTCACGGATTTTCCTAAGGTGACTACCAAAACTGAGAAACGCTTGAACCCTGGGCTTTATTAATTTTATTAATTAATTTATTAATTAATTATCTTGACTCCTATTTGGGGAAACATTCCACGCACTCAGAAGCAGTGAGCTGCTGAAAACAAAAAACAGCACCGTCTGTGCGATGATTCAACTTAATATGCAGGTGGAGCGGGGAGTCTTCCGTGTGCTTGGTGACGGCTTCACAGAATTCAATCTGGTTTACAAGGGGATGACGCTCACAGATGTGGGTTGATTTCCGGATCACGTACGGGCACTACGATCCGCTTTGCAGGCATCCATAAACACGAAAACGCGATTAATAATCGGGAGCATTTCGCCTTTTGAGGTAGGGATAACTGTACTTGCAACTTACATGTCATTATCTGTCCCTCCCCCCGATTGGCTGTGTCCAAGCCTGGTGGGCAGCATAATCTAACCGCGTTCACTGGATCAGCGAAGCAGACGCTTTGCTGATTGGGCCACAGGCTTAGCTCTGTCCGTAGTTGCCAGGAATGTTCGAAGCCATGCGGATATAGTTAATGACGGTATATAAGGAAGAAACAGAAATTGCAGCTCTCCTTTTCTGCATTACGATGGTTACTTTCCTTCCGGATGCATGAGGCCGACTGTGGTATTCCTCACAGCTTGCTTCCATCCCAACTACAATTATCGAAAAGCACGGCAAAATGTTGCCCAGCATTCCAAAGAAAATTCAGCGCGTATTAGGAGGATTAGGAGAGAGGCAAATAGACAGCAGTTTTGATCTTGCCGATACAATCTTCGGCTAGACATTATTTACCACATCATCAATTGTGACGGATTGCGAAACAGGCCGTTGAAAATCAATCCGATGGGCATAAATGCCCTGTATCTGGTCCATGAGCAAAAGTAATTCGGCGGGTCGGTAGCATCATAAGGCTGCGGTTCGAAATGCGTCTCTCCGTTAGTCAGTCTTTGTGTTGATAGGTTGAACGTTTTTGCATGGATATAAACTGAATTGTCTGGTACCTAACAGCAGTTGTGCTGTGACCTCGGATCAGTGGGCTTGCGAACGAAATACTGACTGCCTAAACGAGCAAGCTGCCAAAGCCAGAGGTTGTGGTCAATTAACAGCTGCGGTCTCAGGGTCCACTATATAAAGGGATCGTCAGCTTACCGGTTAATGATTGCTTATGTACAGAGAAAAAGCTAGTTTACGCTGAAATTCCAAAAAAGATCAGCATACATTCCTTTCCATAAATTTAAGAATGCTGTAGATTGCTAGGCAACAAAAACTACAGTGAGACTTGTAATGGGACAGAAAGACACTACCGATGAAGACAAGTGGAACTAGGATGGCCATTTCTGGCTTATTAGCTGTTGTCAGCCAGTCATACCCAATCCCAGGTTTTGCAACTCCTGAGGCTAGAACCCACAACCTGTTGATTGGGAGTCCAACGTTCTTATAATTGAGGCAAATAAGAGCTCGCGTGTGTTGCACACCCTGGAATTGAGCATGGCTGGCTGATGACGTTTAATAAGCCGGAAATAACATTCAGGTATCCTCTGCGTTTGTTGATGATATATTTCTGCCCATAATATACTAGTCACACAAGGGCCACTGGTGAAGCTCGAGAGAGGGCCTCAAGGTACAACGGGATGAGCAAGTCCCATAACACGATCGGTGGGTGTCACCTCCCCTCTAGCAGAATCAGTTTCCTGGAGATGCGTCAAAGCTGATTTACGTGATCTCCAACAGGCCTTGAATGTCGCCAAAAACGGCCGTGGCGACGAAGCTAAGTGGACGCAGTTCAGGCCCTACTCACACGTGGTGATCTGCCACTAAATCTCACATCCAGTTGGTTGTTTTCTTGACCTTAGCCACATCCGTCAGTTCATGGTATACGCAGTTGCCCTCTTTCCAACAGCCGAGAAGATGCCACGCATGCGGAAACACCTGGTCTCGCACAGTCTCAAATGGCTTACGGCAGCACTGGCGTCAGCTCCAGAGTTGCAGGGCCGTCGAACGTCAAGGAGGGGCTCGGGGTGCCCTCTCCCATGTCCACCTGCTCAACTGGCCTTTCTCTATTCTCACGCATCTGCAGCCACAGTGACCATCGGTGCCGCGAAAGACGGTGAGAATGCGGGCGGTGGGAGCAGCCAGCCGGAGACGGAGCCCTTACCTGAGGAGGCACTCACAATTGCCATCGAGGTGAGTTGGAGAAGGCGCCGACTTCATCCTGCACGCTAACTCTGTCTACAGGCCTGCTTTGATTGTTTTTGCCCACGATGTGACACCACAGGTGTATGGCATCGTCGTTATCGTGCTTGAAAGCCCAAAAGCTAGGTCATGCACGCAATCCGTACGATTTTTTTGTTAAGTCCTGCCGTTCGCTTTTTCAGCAAAATATTAACCTACCAGAACTGATCAAAGGCAATTATAATCTAACCAAAATATTGAAATCATTATGCCAAATGTCGAGGTAAATAGGCAAAAAGCGAGGAATAACCTAGCATCAACTGTTTGATGGCAGTTGTGAAAATTTGATTTGTATGAATAGGAAACAGAAATTTGCTGATATGTTTTAAGGTTTACAAAATGTGGCCATCTACCAAATCATTCTTTGAAGTCAGGTAAAATGGAGACTGTAGTATCCGAGTGGATTTTATTCTTTGGAAAAATGTTCTGTTTCTTACAGTTGGACGGTTTTGAGTACAGTCAGTCAGTTAAAAGTTACCCGCCTGATATTTCAGATTCCCACTCAACCCCATCATCAGAGAGTGCATCAGATATGTCTAACACTGCAGTATTCATAGAATGCAGTTGTTATGACATTGCATACATATTACAGATAGTGGCGCCCGCAGTCAGTGGAGCACGAACGACGAAATTTCGAAAATTACCGATTGTATTGCGAGTGATCTGTCAGTTATCGCACCAAGTTCAACCATCTGCGATGAATGTGGGAACCGCTAACTGTGATAGGTATGCCATTGGCTAGCAAGGGCGCGTTATCAATACAAAATCACTTATGCCAAAATTAAGCGTACACACACAGATTTGCAATTCTGAAATTTAAAATTGATAAAACGTCAGATTTTTTAAAAACGACCTGCTTGCCTAGAACTTTCTGCAACTGGCTTACCTGCGACGAGCTCCCTTCGGTAAAACTTTCGAGTTAAGGTTGCGCTCATCCCACAGGGGAACATGCAATACTGCGCAAACGTAGTCTAGGTAAGAAAGGAAACCACCGGAATACAAGGTGACGTAGATTTCCGCTCGTATTTCTGAACATAGTGACGGACAACATTATTAATAAATATATTCTGCATGCAAAAGGCCGTTTTCCAGAAAATATTTGGCGAGCAAAAATTGCACAATTTTTCTTGCCCACACTTGGTCAGCACAAGTTCCAGCATATCTTTCCACTTACTCTATCTGGTACAGCATCTGAGGAGGGATTGAAATGTGAATCGGAAACAGGTGAAACATGCTTTTGTTTCAGGGATCACGTCTTGGGTTTCCTACCTTTCACTGAAGCTTCATGTTTTCTCTTCTATCGGGAAAATTTAGCCGGCAAATACTACAACTAATACGCAGATAGCTTTGTTAAATATGCGAAGAGTGAGGAATAGAACTGTTTCAGGTTTTTGTGTTATAAACTGTCCTGGTACTCAGAAGAAGCACGTGCTTGATCGACGGTTGTCGCAACCCCAACACGGTAGAGAAAGAGAACATGATCGGCTAAGAGAAAGTGTATTCAAAAACGGCAAACCCTTCTCATTAAAAAGCTGCTTGTTTAGCTTGGCTATCTTCAGTCCAATCCACTTCAAGAGAAACTTTTAGAAGAGCCGAATGACTTTTCGCGGATATGGACCAATCAAATCTGATGGGGGCACTGTCGCCACATCCGATGGGGCGCACGGTCATGGCATGCAGCGTGGGAGGCGCGCGCACGTGCTTGGCTATCTTCAGTCCAATCCACTTCAAGAGAAACTTTTAGAAGAGCCGAATGACTTTTCGCGGATATGGACCAATCAGATCTGATGGGGGCACTGTGGCCACATCCGATGGGATACGCTGTCGGGCGCACGGTCATGGCATGCAGCGTGGGAGGCGCCCGCACGTGCTTTTCTGCGAAGTTGACGCATCATCAGAATATAGAAATTCCAAACAGTTTTATAGTGGTTCTTTGCAATTTAAGATGTCTGAAGGGGAAACAGAAATTCTAATGATATGTCCTTGGGGAACGTGACGTTATCTACAGGCATTGTTTGAAGTTAGCAAACACTACGATTCAAGTTACTAAGCAAACTGTACACCAAACCACTTGACATGAGTTCAATGTTTTCGGGAAATTTTTTTGTAGTTTAGAAGTGGTAGAACCTGTGTTTCTTCCCAAATTACACGGGAGTTGGGTTGACGGCAAGAAGACTTTCATGACCTAATGCTAATATGTGTCTTGATATAAAACCATTAGCAACTGAGGAATAGGCTATATCAACGGTACGGGAGTCAGTTCTGAGGGACCTCGGCATTGCGAAAGTTTGAGTCCCAGCTGCTTGCATGCGAAAAGGCGAAGTCGGTTCGAGCATCGGAAGAATTTGTTTATTATTCGGAGCTTTCAACTTCGCAGCTCTCATATAACTACCCACACTGGAAACAAGACAAGCTGAGAATTGCTTGAATCCTGGTTCATGGATGGGAACTCAATCAATCGGTTTGTCGTCGGCGTACAGAATCCTACGCAGCCACCTCCAGGCTTACGTAAGTGGTTCCTGATTGGTTTGTACCCTCTATAAGTGCCACCTTTTGTTGCTGCTGTTATCTCTGACGATGGACTCCTGCAGGAATTTGAAAGCTCGAATATTAAAAAAATTGCCACGGTACTCGAACAGACTCCGCCTTTACTCACCCTCGGAATTTTCTAGTCTTTTGCATATGGTTCAAGCAGTCCATGACATCGGTCTAATTCTACCGGTCTTCTTGCAGCAGTTTATTCCAGGACAAAGAATAAAAATTGCAAATTTTCCGCCTGTTCACTGCTGAGACTGCCAACCTTAGTGACTCTGACAGCGACGAAAAGCAACTCTTTTTGACATGACTGTGAGAAAGAGAATGGTTGCCAGTCTGCTGCAGAAAGTACCAGAAACCATAACTGATGTGATCAAAGAGAGGGTCACAAAAATATGCACGCAGAAGCCCTTGGAATAATAAACATACTTTTTTCGTGGATAAGGTAGAGGCGAAGAAATACGCAGAAATTATTGATTTCGTACAACTTCGTGACCTCTTATTCAACTGCGTAAGGTCATTGTCTATTAAAAAGACGAAGTACTGTTCAATTAAATTTCGACCTAGAGGGCTGAAACGTTGTTGGTATACTTTTTAGCATGCGAGGCGAACGGCACTAAGATGGGCTTTATGGACCACAGGAATGAGGGGCGGTGTGAAAAAAATACCAGGAAAAAGCATTTTCGGGGCGATCCCCTTCAGAGGGTCGCTTTTGAGGTGACTAGCAATTACTTCAGCTGGCAAGCGTTCACTGCGTGGTGCTAAATTCTCGGGGAGGCTAGTGCTGCGGTTAGAGTTTGAAGAAGTGTTGCCGGTAAAGTTAGGGAACGAGAATAGACACATCTGCTGGAATTTAGCGTAAGACCGCCTGTAATACGGGAGGCTGTTATTTTATCCGGGTCCAATCAAATCACACAATAGACACTTTTTCCCGCACAGTTTGAATCAAATCTTACAACCCACTTCGGTACATCATATATAATAGTTTGGGCATTTTTCATTCACTATGCCAGCTTTGGTTTAGATGGAAAACTTAGCACTCAACGAGGTTTTCCTCCGGACGATGAACTGTAGCGAAACCTATAGGGTAATGGTAATATTGATTTGTAGTGAAACACTTTTAAATAATAGGCCCCGTGCACTTACCTTTATGCACATACAGTTATTCATTATTTTGGTTCAATTCCGCGATGACACCCATGTAAACGTTCAAGAAGTCAATGTTTGCAAACGTACTTTTTCGATTATTCATCGTCGGGCCCCTTAAATAGTATAGGGTAGAGTAGCAAGAGTTTAAACAACCAATAGAAACTAAGTGTGGGGAAAGGGTTGTGGGTGTTCAGACGTATAGTTCTGTCTGTGCTTAGGTGAGGCAGGGGTTAGGGTGAGAGGGCAGATGGGGACGGGAAAGGAGGCATCTGAAAATGAGCTACGGCTCTGGTTCGTCACTGTACCGCAAGGTGGCTGGTGTGAACACGCACGCTGGGTTCATCTTCGGCCAAGGGAGCCTTAGGGCCTGTATGAACGCTTCGTGCGATCGCAAGGTTAGGTTGGCTAGCCGTATGACTACTGCCTCCACCGTCGCAAGTATCAGCTACCGCAGGAACTTGGAGTGTGTAGCTGGCACTTTTTAGATAACCCCGAAATAACTGGTTAACGTCTACACGGAGGTTGCTATCAACCAAGTGGGCCACAATTACATTGGAGATTGATTTTCCTTGCCTTGACTAAGCCAGGCACATGGCCCCTCTCACATTCGTTTGGATAGGCACCTACTTGTTCGAACAAAATAAACTGCCCCACAAGAGCAAGTGAACGCGCAGATGCACATTGAAGAGGTCTACAAGGGCAGTCTATCCTTACCTTCAAGGCGAAGAAATTAAGTGCTTGAGAAAACGAGTCTTATCTTAGCGGCGGGGTACGTATGGGCGGTATCCGAGTCTAAGCTACGGTGTAGAAGCTCGCTTGCCGGATTCCCTCGGAATGACAGTGTGAGAAATAACTCCTTCTCCTCAGCCGTCGCCACGTCAGGTTCAGCCAGCGTTAACCTTCACCTTAGAAAAAGAGGATGGAGGGTGTCTGCCCCTTCTTGACGTCCTATTTAATAGAACGGCTGATGGAACAATTACAATTGTATTTCATAAGAAAACATGGACAAGGCGATATAACATTTATACAGTTTTGTCCTGCTACGTCAGAAGCGAAGATTAGTCCGCTGCCCCAGCAAGCGAGCCCGGAAAATATGTACTCTAGCTACACCGGAGAATGAACTGGCCCTTGTAAGAAAGACTGCAGGAAAACGGCTTTCCTGAAAAGGTTGGCAGTGAATATATGGAAGAACCCCCACTGTTAATATACCGGATCGCAACTGACAGGACAGCCAACCCGTGGCTAAGCGGTAAGGGCATTGGCCTTCTAATTAATAGGTCGAAGGTTCGAGCCCCGCGTGCCGCAATAACCTGGGTTGCGTATGGGTGGCTGATGACTGCCAGGAAGCCACAAATGGCCCTTCCAGTCTCACTGGTCTTTATCGGTAATGGCATTCTGCCTATATAACTAGGCGCTGTGCGGCTGCTGGTGGGACTCGTGAGTGAACCACTTAGTAGAACGGGACGAGTGAGTCCTGTCACCGATCGGTGAGCACCCACCCACAATTGTTAGTATTCTTCATCAAAACTGACAAAACAACGAGCCCACGGCGTTGAATTTTCAACGGTTAAACAGCCAACGGTTGGGTGCGGTTGGTTGATGACGGTCAGCAGAATCGCTTTTAAACAACCACGCCCAGCCAACAGGTCTGACTTGGCAAGTTCTTAATTGAGAGTGTAACCCAGCCGTACTCAAGGCCTAACGTCAAGCGACGGTGTCGTTGTTAGCAGATGACTTCGAATTTGTGGGCGGCCCACGTAATGTGCCAATTAACTGACAAAGAATGCCCTTAGAGGCAGAATAACAATGCCGACAAAGACAAGTCAGACTGGAATGGCCATTTTTGACTCATTAGCCGTTATCGGCTAGTCATACTCAACTCCAAGTGGTACCCCACCCGAGGCTCGAACCCACGACATGTTGATAAGAAGTCCAAACATCTAAACATTAAAGCAAAGACTCGTTGTCTTTGTTGGTTTAGATCGGAAATATTCAAATTCGTAGATGAACGCTCACCAATTTCTAATGGAACTCACTCATCCGGTTATGTCTTGTGGCTCACTCTTGAGCCCCGCCGGCAGCCGCACAGCGGCTAGTAGTAGTTTTAAAGGCAGATGAACAATGTCAATAAATACAAGGGAGACTTGAATGGCCATTTCGGGCTCATTAGCCGTCATCAGCCAGTGATACCCAAACCCACGTGGTCTCCCATTCGAGGCTCGAACCCAAGGCTGAGAGGGACGAGTGAGTTCCATTAACAATCGGTGAGCGTTGAGGAACGAATGACTGCCTTTAGACCATCTCCAGTCGTCGTAACCATCGCTTGCCCACGAAGATCCCGAGTGCTTGGAAATTACGTTTTTTGATGTTTATACTTGCAGAAGAGAAGATGTCAGTTTCAAAACACGTTTTCCATTCCAGAATTATTTTTAACTCGACCTACCATTACACTCGAATTCGGAACTTTCAAACGAACCAGGTTGCATAATTTACAACGCTTCATGAATGGACACTTCACAATCTTAGGAAATCTAATACTTACCAATACTTTAAAGCCGACGAGACCTGGCTTCACGTGCAATAGTTAAGGAGGACTTGTTTTTTACAAACCGAGTACAAGAAAGGATATCTCTATTCATGTTTTCTATGTATGTAAATATATAACGGCATACAAAGTCAAGGGAAAATATGCACAATATTTACGTAGTAATTTTTGACAAAGTGTACTTTTCCAGGCAGCCAGAAAGAAGTTTGTTGAAAAGTCTCCATCCTTATTTTACTGAATTATCTGGGGATTATGCTTCAACCATACTCCAGTAATCTTCACGAATCAAAAGTAAATTTCAGGGTCTCAGCTAAAATGTAATTAGCTATTAAATTGATTGCAGTAGCACTCATATGTATATAGACATTTAAGCGTCTTCGGCTGAGGTATTTTGACAAAGGACATGAAGTATTCTTTACACTGACTTTACTTGTGACACAGTTTATGCAGTCTTAGGCGGCCATTCCTGACTTATTCCCAATCGGCCTCCATCCGTAAAGTAGAACATTAAGGATTTAATTAATTACTTTCATTTCATTGGTTTTATTTGAATGTTAAAAGCTATATTCTATGTAAATATGCAAGATCCCATGGTTAAGAACCCTTTTGGCGTGGTATACGATGACTGGCAGGTGAAGTAAACTAATCGGAGTCATGGACTTGAATCATGTTTAAATTCGCACATACTCGGGTTCTCTGACATTTTGAGCGTTAATTAGTCTAGAAGACGTTTCTCCAAAAGTTTTGCCGTAAATTGTGAAATTTATTTTGATTACAAAGGCATACGTTGGTAAGGTCGTACGGTTGATTATCTTGCAGTCCACTCTGATAATATCTCAGCCAAGTCAGAATTTCAGTTTTAAATGTGCTTCTTTATGGCCGTCTCGGCAAAAGGACGGCGTACTTAATACACCGTTTTTCAATGCATTTACAATTTATCAAATGTTAAACATATCTCACAGAAAACATGCATGTAATATCCTTTCTCGTCTTCACTCAGTAATCAATAACGTCTCAATCAAATTCTATACTTCAAGAAAGGGTATTCATCTAGTTAATTCAAACCGTTTGGTAACGAAATGTTTTAAGACCCTGAAATTTCCATCCAAATAGCATCGTGCCCGCCTGTTTAATTAACGCTCTTTTTATAATACAATATGGTATAATCTTTTCATAAGTTTTCTCAACCCACCTCATGGTATCTTCTTAAAAGCCGGAAGGAGTACATACGGTGTCTTGCATGTAAAGCCTTAAACCTGCGTATTGCAACCTCTAAACGAAAGTGCGATGGAAGGTTGGGTTCAAAAGCATTAGGAGAATTTTAAAGAATTTTGAAACCGAAAGTTAACTTAGTCATCGAGTACAAACCAAGAGGGAAGACGCACGTTGCAACGAAATCATTAAAAGAAAATTTTGCTATTAAATATACATATATATATATATATATATATATATATATATATATATGAAATTTTAAGGACGTTACAAATAATCAAAAATCGTACTAATTAAGTAGTATTTTTTACCGAGTTTAGATTTTGTGGTTTACTGAAAGGCAAAGCATAGAAAAATTGCTATCCTGATATGACAGAAATATCTTGGGGTTTGTGCTGCATGATAATTAATGGTAGATCTTTACCTACGTAAATGTTTATAATCGAAACCATTTCAGATCTTCGGTTGAAATTTAATGGGATACACTACCTACTGTAAATGCGAAAATAAATACTTCCTGGAACTCTTTAAATCTTTAAGATAGATATGCAGGCGCCGGCGTTCTGCAAAAACTGTCGACTGCCCAGCTGTGGCAAGGTAATCCTGCGGATTTCGTTTTTTTCAGTTCCAATGCTACAACCAACTTTCTAATATCATTCCTGAGCTTTGTGCCTCAGCCAGTCAGGGTCTGCCTGATCGGCCGAAGCACACTCAATTCCTGAGTTCGGGACTTACATAAGAGAAGTACCCGAATCTGTGGATTAACATTTGGCTGACAGTAGGTACATCTCGTCCTCTAATTAGCATAATATGATGAATCTGGCGACTTTGAGCTATGCAAATGTGCTCCAGATATAGTTCCGTAATGTTTAACAGTCTTGCAGCGTAAGAAACTGTCCCGCCTTTACCCAGAAGATAAACGGGACAGTTTTCACAGGGATTCAAATAAAAGGAGACTTTGATGTGATCACGCTCCGTGGACAGATTTCGCGAGAACGTCCCCCCTTGTGGAATCTTCTTCTTTCAATACCGGGTTCTAATATGCTATGAGAAATGGCCTAAAAGCTAGATGGTAGCGCACTCTCGGACTTCTGGCCGTCCAACAAAAGTCTCACAAAACACACCCGAAAGTATTGAAGGAACAGAACGTGCAGGTGGAAAAAGTAGGATTAGAAAAAGGGTGCACAAAGTACTATAAAGGCGTATTTACGACAGAATCTCTCAGTTAAACGGAGGTTTTTTTACTGCTCTCTGACCCCTGTTCATTCAGTTGACAGGTCTGCAAATTACGTGCATTCTACTTTGTGGTGTTTGTCTTTCGTCATGCAGCTGGTAAATTTTAGTCAAACAAGCACTCGCTCCTAATTTAACTGCTAACGGTAAGCCTGGAGTTAAGATGCGAAGAACATACCATCGTTGAATTAGTTGGCATTTTTAAAAAGTGTCCACCAAGAACAATACAAACAGTGAGCGATAGAATAAAATCTTAACCGAAATTGTGAAAACCGTTTTAGCTTGCGAAGAATGACTTAACTAGGTCTCTAAGATTGATCATCTTGTGGCACAATTTTGTGGGATTTAACATATGCCAGTATGTTAAACCTTTGAAGGCACTTCCTTTTGCAGCCTGCGAAAACCATAATCCATAAAATTTTAGTTTTTCTATTGATTTAGTAAAACAAATTATATAGAAAGTAAGGGCCCAAAATATAATGTCCTGTATTCATTGAGTAGAAAATAAGGCATTCTTTAAATTCTATACTCAAAGGAAGTTTACCATCGGAATTGAAAAACTTGTCCGATTTCCGAATAACTTTGAGTCCGATCTGTCGTCTCCAAGCTCTATATTTTTGCGTGTAAGGAAAATCAAAATTCTTCCAAGCACTAAAACAATACTGCATTTAGTAGGAATGGGGTTATGTTGTATACTAAATGAGGCGCATTTATAAAAAGACGGACACGATGCTATTCCAATGGACATTGGATGGCCTTAAAATATCATAATTACAAACTTTTTAAAACCGTAAGAGCATATTTTTTTGGGGCATATACTTTTAAGAATAAGTTGTTGGCGGTCAGCTTATTCTACGAAAGACTAAAGTCGGAGGTGATATGTATAAAGTATATTTAACTTCGTAAGAGAACCGAAAATAAATAAAAAATACGGACCTCTAAAGAAGCCATTTTTACCTAGTGCGGTTTTTGTAGACAGCCGAAACGAAGTGCATTGAACAAATGAAATCCATATGGGATAAGTTTCACGATTATCAGTATTAGAACCCAATTCAAGTAATCCTTCTTAAAAGAAACCGGATTTCAGAGATGTGATCAAGATTTTTTCAAAACGCGTCCCTACCTCTATATATGTCGTTGATGTGCCCTGCACCGATCAGTTTACGGGAAATTCTCCTCTCTTTACGTCTGGGGACTCACCTCAGAGCCTTTGGAGGCAGTCACACGGGGATAGGAAAGAATAAGATCAAGAACAAGGAAGACTGAGATGGCCTCTTCTAATATCTCCTCCGTTGTCGGTTAGTCAAAACCATATTCTGGTAGCCGATCTCTGGATAGCCATCTACCGTATTTAATATTCTCAAAAATAACCGAAGGGACAACGATCCCATGGCTCAATGGAAGATAGTAAGACTTAATGACCAAGGAAATCCGTATCAAATCTCTGGTGCTCCCCAACAGGGGTTGTGTATAACTAGCTGATGATGACTAATAAGCCAGAAATGGACATTCCGGTCTCTCTTGTCTTTGTTGGTACCACTATATATGTTTTTTAAAATCGATATATGTAGATCCTTGCGCGATCAAAACATGCCACGAAAATTGCTAGGCCACCTAGTGATTTAAATTGAAATTACCTGTTAATAAACCGAGAAATATCTGCTTCTGAAATTATATCCAACCAAAGAGCCATTACCGCCCAGGGAGCGGGCTACGATTGAGCTAAAAAACCATTTAACACAACAAGAGTAGAGCTTTTAGCATTCAAAATCTTCCCAGTTTGCTAAATGCTGAGCATGTCCGTGAAAAACAAGGCTGAATGGGTTCCCTAGTCCTCTGAATTCCCAAGCCTGCTTTTGAGGTCATTCAAAAAGGCCATTTTATGTGTGACTCGTTCGGTTGTCGAATTTCTAGTGAATCTTTTCAAATCAGTACATGTGATGGCTATAGGTCCTGCCTGCCACATAGGTTTAATCAATTAAAGTGCTGACAACTGAGCTCATTTATGAACTTTTATTTTTCTCTTTCTAACACCCAGGTACGGACTGGTCCCGTGTCAACTGCCAGCTTATAGAAACACACCAAGAGTCCAAAAACTGTTGTACTAGCAGCCACCGAACATGCTGGATGATTGGAAACCTGAACTATTAGCCAAGCGGATTAGCATCTGATCTGTCTGCCTTGTAAAAGTACCGTCCAGGCATTCACAACAAAGCCGAAAACCAAGAGAATTGAATGTTTTATTAGCATAGTAGAATTCTCAATGGTAGAAAGTTAGACTCAGTTACCAAACATCTCAGTATGAAATCCCCGGTGCTTCAAAATAGAGGTTGTGTATAACTAGCTGATGATGGCTAAAAAGCCAGAAATGGCCATACCAATCTCCCTTGTCTTTTTTCATACTAAGAGTCCAAAAACTGTTGTACTAGCAGCCAACGAACATGCTGGATGATTGGAAACCTGAACTATAAGTCGAGCGGATTAGCATCCGATCTGTCTGCCTTGTAAAAGTACCATTCAGGCATTCACAGCAAATCCGAAAGCCAAGAGAATTGAACGGTTTATTAGCGAAGTAGAATGCTCCGTGGTAACAGCGAAGCAAATTAACTCGCAGAATGCAAGAGATCTGCAGTTGGCCTTCGGAACCCGGTATTGAAAGTGACAGCCAGTAGCGCCTAAAACAAATTCTCGGTAAATTTAGAGTAATCGTTTTACTGACAATAGAAATAAGCTAGCGCCTGAGGATCTAAACATCCAAAGTGGGGAGTTCTAACTTTTTAAGTGCTTAGATGTTCAGTAACCAGAAGTTTAAGTGAAAGCGTGCTTTTTTTTAAAAAAAATAGACCAGTAGTTTCTCACAGAATTTATGTCAGTAGGAAAATGATTTAGATTCCAGGCTGATTTATGCTGTTGCCTTTGTAGTTCACGTCGATATGTAGTTAATGAACGGTAGAAAGCGTGCATTCGTAGTATGAAATCAGTGCCACCCCTAAATGCTGAACTAGGTATCTACTCGGCTAGCAGAATTGAAGTATGAAGGTGTGCACATGTGCCATTTCTAAGATTTATCTACTTGCAATGCCCAGATGTCGAGGAAACTTTTGATGGCATCATGTCTTGAAAATTTCGCTTCTTCTTGTTACCTGCAAAGGCAAATTTGATGAGGGTTTATTGCAATGCTGTTTCTGGCAAGGAGTAATCTACCTTACACAGCAAATAACACCCCACCGCAGACAACAAATTTGCCAGTTTTTTACTGAAATTTCGTTGATGGTGTCCGATGGAGAAATATTTACAAGGTAGCTTTTGCTACTCACTCGTTTCTAAATCAGGTATTACCTTTGCAGAATATGAGGTAGTATGAATGACCCTTCCTAGCATACTTTCTATTATCAATGACAAGTCGTCTTAAAGTAACGAGAATGCACTTTATATATATATATATATATATATATATATATATATATATATATATATATATTGCTAATTGAAGCAAAAATGCGCGTCCTCGGGCATAAATCAGAAGAAGAGGCGATCACGGGAACAATAGGTTTAATATCCTGACGTTTCAAAATCAAACAAGATTCCATCGTCGGAGGTAGGTTCAGTACGGCGCCTCACAGTATTTATGGGTTCTGAACATGCTGGCTCTACAGCTATTCGTGCAGGATGCACTGCAGGGGGGTGGGGGAGTTAGTTGCTGTCCTGCTGATCATTGATTTTCATTCTCCCTCGCCTCGCCTGGGGGCTGTGTCGGGATGGCAAGTGTCATTGACCTCGTCTGCATTGCCCGCGTTTGGTGTACCGGACACGCATGTCTGTTTCTCGGCCCTCGTTTGAATCTGTCCGTGCACGGCTCATCGGTGGTTGCTGAGTCATTGCCGGTGTCTCCGTTCCTATCGGGTTGGAGACGCCCATCATCGGTTTTCGTGCGCAAACTAAGTTCACCTGCGTCCACGTTCATGCCTGGCCGGAGGTCTTGCTGGTTTGCGTTCTCCGCGGTTATCCCCTCGAATGTGTTGGTGCGTGGCCTAGGTTCACTCCAGGCATGTGTTCTGGCTCGTTATGCGGTTGCTTGCCACCGCGAACAGTCTGACTTCTTGCCTGCGATTCTGTTGATTGAGCCGCACTCGTAAGGCCTGGTAGGCCGCCGGGAGAATCGTACAACGGTTAATGGAAGAAGGTACGGTGTGCCAGGGCTTCGAGCGTTTCTCTGGCTGTTTGGTCGATACCTCGGCCTAGGATTTCGGCGTCCTGGAAAGAAAAAGTGTGTCCAGAGGCTGCACAGTGTTCCGCCACCAATGAGAGCTGATCCATCCTTCTTACGGCCCTTGCGTGCTCACTCATGTGGGTCTGTAGTCGCTTACCGGTCTCTCCGACATAGTTCGCCTCCCACAGGAACCGCACTGAACACGATAGACGACGTTCGCCGTTTCGCCGCGTGACAGGGGGCCTTGGGTCTCATTACCAGACGTCTTATTGTCGCCCTCAGGTTTGTGGGCGACGCCGATACCCAGTGGTTGTAAGAGACGAGCAACAGCTTCAGATACGTTCTCGATATATGGTATTGCCCGCCACACTTTCGGTGGTTCTATCACTGGTCTTATAACTTGCCTCGGTTGTCTGCTGCGTTCTATGAAGCTACAAGGATAACCGTTGGAGATGAACATTCGTTGAAGATAATGGAGCTCAGCTGCTTTGTCGCCTTTCTCGCTACAGTGAGTTTCTGCCCGTTTGTAAAGCGTCCGTACGCAGCTACGTTTGTGGCACAATGGGTGGTTACTTTGGTAACTGAGGACCTGACGCGTGTTGGTGGCCTTTCAATATACCGTTGTCCTTATATATATATATATATATATATATATATATATATATATATATATATATATATTGGGAAAATAATTTCTGAAATTATTAAGTGCAGGACATGGAGTCAGGTGGTCTGGACTTGACTTTTAAAGGTCAGACCCAAAATTTCAATGAGTAGCTTGTTCGAAGACAATCAATCACTGTGGAATAACCACGTAATGCCCATTCTACAAACAAATAGTACTACAAGTAGTATGAAATGTATGTGGCAAAGATGGTATACCTTTTTCCCGACAAAGAAACTAGCTAGACGCCCAGACACGTGTTTCGCCGATGTTTCTGCTGCTGAGGGACGCAGAAACGAGGGGTTCGGCTCCTCAGTGGGTCCCCCAGCGTTCTCTATGCTGGGGGAGCCACTGAGTACCTATTTTAGATAATTTTGACAACAATGTCGTCTAGTGAAACTTTTAAAATGCCAGTGTCTATGCGGCTATTTTGACTCTGTTATCGCCCCTATAGTGACAAGTTGCGACATTTAACCTCTTGCTTGATCCATTTCTACTCACATGAAGGTGTTAGGACCAGATAATTTTCTTTTAAAATAGGCATATGATTGGACAGTCTTTTTAGAAGCAAGGTTTCATTTCCTTAGCACCAAAATATATCTCTTTGCTTCTGAACTCTGAAAAAAACTATCGAACGTAGCCAGGGACCGAAAACCTGAAAATAAGTAAGTAATTCTGGACACAGAAAAGCCGAATGTAACTATATCCGAATGGAAGGATTATCACACTGAGAATCCAGTTTTCTACGACAGTAAACTGAGCCCGAATAAATTATCTAGCCATATCAGCCTTTCAATACGCACGCTAACATGCTTTCGATAGGAAAAATCAGCGTTGACCCGACCCACCAGTTGGTGAAATTGGTTGCTCACCCAAAGTGCTTGAGTCTGTTTTATCGCGCAGACCATCAAAGTCACCAAATGACTATAGAGTCTGCAAAGCAGAAAAAATCATTTATGGGGCGTTTTCTGCCCGTAAGACTTACTAAAACTAAAAACACCAAGTTTACGAGACTGGTGAATAACAACAGCCAAATTATTGTTACTGCTAGCCATCAGTAAACTCAGGCTACCAAAGAAGCATAAGTTAGTACTATTTAACCGCCTAACACCCTTGGATCCCCGACAATTTGTTATTTAACTCAGACGCTAGCGAGGGTGTTCTACTGATGAGCTGCTCTCGGTATGGTGACAAGAGGCTAGTCTTATCATGTGACCGACTGGACCAATTAAACACGGACACATGACTTGAGAGTACGCGCTTTCTTCAAAACTGCCTGGGAATTTATTGCTTAATGTGTGACCTTCAGTGCTGAAGAAGGCGTAATCAAAGTCAAGGTCATAGCCATGTACTTTTAACTTGGCGGCCGGAAAGCTATGCTTTTAATTAGTATCCGTATCAATGTTAGGAGCATCTATGGTGTGTTTCGAGAAGTGGTCACTCTGGTGCTTTTTAGCCACTTTAAAATAAAAACCGCAAAGCGGATGTTCACGTTACACCAAAAAAAACCAGTAAGGTAGGTTTTGTGGTTATATGAAAGTACTGGCGGACGCTTACTCGCGACCACTAGTTTGCCACGATCCCTCCAAAAGTTCGGCCTGTTTCATAGGGTCGAAATGCGAATTATTGCCTTCGAGATCACAGCCATGATTCCAAGAACGCTTTGTTGACTAAAATATATCCGGCCAATAGGTCTTGGCACTGTTTTCATCTACATCAATCCAGTACGGCTACATGTAAGCTTTGTCCACTATCTTACAAGTGTTCCAAGTGCAGAACGTTTCTGCAGTCACGTACATATGTTAGTTTAAGTTTTCTTATGAGATAGTGGATCCCAGACTCTGTAAGTATGTAGTAGCTCAATAATACCGCCGTTAAGTCTTAAAAGACTTCTCTAAACTGGCCAACATCTGAATTTCTAACAGCTCAGTTAAGTGTTAAATCTCCATCGGACATTTAACAAACTAGTTAGACTCAGTCATGCAGTAGCGCATACGACGTCTTAGCAAAAAGTCCTACTTAGTGCGGATCATCTGCTCTTTCCTCTTTCTTGTGTCGTACGAGGCACGCGTAATCGGTCAGGTTAAATTTTTGAGCCACTGCATCCGTACCCACTTCAGCGCCTCTTGACATTGTCTAGCCATCGGAGAAAATTGAGTGCGGTAGATGCTGCGCAAGTCAGCTTCGCTGTTAACTAATTAAGGGGGCTGTCACCGATGCTGCGTCCTTTTAGTGGAGCACGCTGTGGATGTCATCGGTTGCATAAAAAACAATGGCGATCCTTCCTATCGCGACTTCCCATCCTGATATCTATCAGCAAGAACCACCACAACTTGGGCATGTTATAAGAACGTAGGTTCTTTTATTTTCTTCAGGAGTAAAATACCCATGAAAATGTGCCCGATGTGCTGACAGGCGTGACTTGAAGATGATTCGTTCACTAGTGCACCACCTGAGGTTGGGGATGACTAGCTGATGACAACTAATGCGCCGGAAATGGCCATTTCAGCCTCCCTGATCTTTGTCGGCAATTTTCATTTGCCTATTCTGTTAGCTGCTGTACAGCTACTGGCGGGGCTCGAGAGTCGGTGAGCGTTCATCAACGACTGACAGGGACATTAAGCAATTGCACAGGAGTTATATTTGGGAATTTTACTAAGCAGATGTTAATATGAAGGTCATGGACGATGTTCTGCGGCAATACGACAGGATAAACACAAAATATGTGAAAAATGCCCATACATTATAGTAAAAAGGTAAAAGAAGACTTTACGTACTTTGTTCGAATTCCGAAGTATTGCATTTCAGCTCTGCAATTCAGGATAAAAATGCCATCTTTTGAAAACCTTTGGCTGACAGATAAAACTTTTATAAAGCCTGATGTGTGGTCGAATCCTCATCTGGCCGTTATGGCTGATTTTTAAAATGCAGGTATGCTACTTAGTTAAACGAATGTGTGAGCAACTAGCTAGCTGAGGGCGTGGACTTTAATTTCCAGGTTTATACGAATAAAGGTTTTCACATAAATAAATATCAGGCTCAATGCTTTAGAAAAAAAACAGTTATTCAATCAGCTGATTGTATAAAAGCTCAAACCATATTTCCGATTTCCCTTAAAATTACCTGAAGAAGAAAACTCGAAATTATTAGGGAAAATAGAAACTTTAATGTGTAAATTTACGAGACTGGTCCACCAGCTGGTCACAGACTACGGGGTGCGTATGGGAGCAATTAATTTATCAATTAACCGTGTTCAAAAACAAAGGATTCTACGTTTTGGCTAAATCTCGAACCAATACGCGTTGAGTGCATTTTGTTATCCTGTTGTGATTGGTTCTGCGCGTTTGTCTTTGTCCTTAACGATTTTGTATGTGGCATCCAAATCGATATGCCGGTTGATGCATGCCTCATCTGAGTGCATTACCTCCAGGAATTCACGGCCCTTTCTCTTTCCAGTGTATGCATAGTCACTTGGGATAAATGATCTCGTCTTCTAACCGCTAACTGATGTTCGTGTAGGCGAGTTGAAACAGATTTCCCAGTGAATAAATATTTTCACTAGGTTTTGTTTGTGTGGAATAATATTCCCCTCCACACCGACGACTAAGCGACCTTATGGTAATCAATTATTCATTTTCCTAAAAAATAGAGCCATGGTTTAATAATGAAACTAAAAGCTGGTGGATGTTCAATTTTAGGGCCTTATTTTGGCTTCTGTCAGCGACAATCGGAGCGGAATACGCAAACTAACAGTAGCGCGACTTACCTCCTACCTCGAAAATCTCCCGTTCGCATCATCGCTTCTTTACTGTGAAAAATTTGTCCGGGTAAACAAGTCCAGTTTTATATCTTTGCATGTATGCATTATTTTTGGGGTATAAATTTAAAATGCCATGATTTCAGTATCAGTATCAGTATATTTGAGGGAGATGTAGGTGAGTCACCTTTGAATTCCCTATTTGTACATACGAGTTGTGGTATCAAAAAAATAGTATCTCGATATGTTGGCGAGGCCAACATAGTGGAACATAGTTGAAAAAGAGTAGATAGTGAAAAAAAACTCCCGGTGATATTTAGGAGAAAAAAATTGTCGCCCTTGGGGGGGGGGGGGGGTCCAACGGGGGGCATTTTGGAGGTCCCATGAATCAGCCAGATTCTCCCTTGCTGATTGCAGAGTCCGTTGAGGGATTTCAAAGGTGGAAATATATGTCCAGATCATCCTCGGTCCATTGCGGTTCGAACCTAGGGAGAACGTTCATACACCTCATGGACGACGGTCGCCAGGTCCAGCTGATGCGAACACTCACGGTGTCACCAAGTGACTGAGTATTCCATGCATCATAGTACATTTTGAAACTAACGCTCACTTTGTGGAATTATCGAGACCAGTTCGTCAAGTTGCCCTTACTGCCATAGTTGTATTTCCCATCAACAATGTTTCCAACCGAAAACATGCCAGGCAATATTTGAGTCGTCTTGGATTCCAGGGCAAACCACACTTGAGTATGGCAATGACGTGTTCGTTGCCATGGTTGCAAATTCACCAAACCAGGCAGAAGCCTAGGACTTTTTACAAATGCGTGAATGGCCGGAAGAACTTATTCTCCTAGACTGACGACAGATGCGTCCGCAATAAGGGACAATTTATACGCCTGATATAAAAAGCTTATTTGCTGAGACATTTTCGGTCGCGCAACGGGACTTGCCCTTGGATGTCATGGCCTATGCATAGAAGGGATGTGTTAGGTATCATGGTAAGCAGTGCTGTTCGAAAACATTTTGGAGCATGATGTAACTACTACACGTCAAGAGCGTACAACTAGTTTTGCGGAAATTTGCTGACCCCCCTAAGTTTATCTTTTAGATCTGCAGAAAGACTCCAGACTCGCTGTGGCCTCGCCAGGATGGTTTACTACGTTGTAAGTCTTCAGACTTCTTAATGTTTTAATTTTTACCTTCTTGCCAAAAAGCCTGATGGCTTGTCACTGGAAATCAGTTGATCTATCATCACGGTATACTCTTTTAGAGGTATAGTTGGATTAAGCGTCCTAGTGTTTCAGATACTAACGCCTCCTGCTCTGAAATTATACTAGTAAGCAAGCAGTTGCAACCTTCATGGCCTGAGAAAGTAAATACCAAATTTAGTCTCTCAGGTATTTTTTAAAACCTTCCTAAAAGTTTGCACCAGAAGCCATTATACGGCCTTCCCCCCTAAAGCCCTGATAATGTGAAAAAAACTCTTCTGCTCATGCCTTCTTACACAAAATGCTATACATGTGTCCTTGTTTTTAAATAATTTTTTCATGCTGAGGGGATAATGTTTTAATCCTTAGAGTCACATGGCATTCTGTTTGTTTTCTTTGCGGGTGCAAAGCGCCGAAAGTTAAATTTTCCCATGGAAATTGTTGAACTACTTTTATAATGCAAACAGCAGTTAGTCTGCGCTTGGAGAGCACGGCGTAACCGATAAAATACCTACGGAGGTGCATACTGCAGCTCCCCTTCAATGCTAGTTGAAAAAATTTACCGTTAAAACACGTGGTGCCTCACGCTGTCTTCTAACCAATGAAAATTCGTGTCCTAAATCCCGCATTCTTACCTCCGAATGAATTTCTGGAAGGCATAAAATGTTTCCGGACGCCACTTTCCCTTTGATTTCTGTTGATCAATTAGGAAATAATGAAATAAAGAGTTACGGGATGTGTATGCACTGAAGCCAAAATTTGCAATGGTACTGTCACATTTAACGGTTTGAAGGTATTTTTCTTTCAAGTTAGATGCTACAAAGTTCCAATCATACTCACTTTGATGTATAGAAGTGTGTTCTCAATTTTTTGTAAAAAAAATAGTTACTGAGAAGGACGTTCGCACTGCGGTTCTGTCAATTGAGTTTATGGATAGCTAACAGTCATTAAACGTTAAGTAAATTGGGATCATCAAAGTATAGATTATGTCCCCATTTGAGAATATAAAGCACATTTATCGCTAAATAACACCAAAATTACTTAATATGTCCAGTTTAATTCAGTATTCTATAAACGCCGCGTTTCTTAAGTAGAAAACGATAGATTCAGCACGCTTTGACTAGGAACTCCAAATTATAACACTCTGCCTGAAGAAAGCTTATTGGAACATCCTAATATTTGAGTGCGTTATTTTTACATATTTTAAACGCATATCTGCATTTTGACTTCAATTTTTGAGCTTAGGAACAGCACAGCCGTTCAGTATTCCGTAAGTGTTACCAACCAAACAATTGAAATTGGGATTGTCGTAGGGAGGCTTCCAATTATCGGCTTGCCTGACCTTATCGTCCCGTTTTGCTTAAGGACTCAATGTAAAGCTCTCGTTGACAGTCACATAGTGATCAGAAATAGATGCGAAATGATAGTACTGACAAAGGCAAGGGAGACTGGAATGGTCATTACTGACTTATTAGTCATCGTCAGTAAGTTTTCACAACCTCACATTCAGTCCACCTGAGACTCTAACGCTGGGTCTTTGGCCAGTGAGTCCCCTGCTCTAACATTCAGTCATTGTTCAGATCTCCTTCTTCTTGCAATCGACTACATTGATTATCGAAAAGAGGTGCACATTAATCGGATTACAGAACCTTTTCGTATTGCTGTACCTTCGAGCTCAGTGATAAGTCCTCGCATATTAAGCCCGATCAAAAGCAACAGGGCAACAGACCCATGGCTCAATGTTAGAGCGTTGGACTCAATGACCAAATGCCCCGGATTCGAATCCCAGATGCACGAAATCTGAGGTGTCTGTGCGGTTGGGCGCAAGGGGTGTAGAACGAAGGCCGTTGCAGGCATTCATCTGCTCATGTGCTGTGGGCTACACTGGCCGTACAAAGAGGAAAACAGGGTACGCAAACATACTTGTTTAAGTACGGATTACTTATAATAGGCCGTTAAACAGGACATTGGAATAAAAATACCCCTCCAAATTAATAGAGATGGCCCTACGCAAAATTTCCAGAAAGATAAATATTAACATGTACATTGTAAACCTTTTGATTTTTGCACAACCTGTTAATTTAACGTACTCTTTCAATGAAAAGAGCCTTTTTGCTGAAAAGTATGAATAATACTTTCAAAATAAAGCGTATTCCTCTCTCTCTCTAACATACGTTAACGCCCAGCTTAAGCCTAATAGGCAGATGAATATTGCAGAAGAAGATAAAGAAAGATAGAATTAGCATTTCTGGCTCATTAGTCATCAGCAGCCAGCCATACCCGACCCCAGGTGGTGCAGCACTCGAAGTTCGAACTCGTGCCCCCTTGATTAGCAGTCGGAAATTTTCATCTGCTTTTACTACTACTAACTGCTGTGCTGTTGGTGCTGCTGATGAAGGGGCTGGAGAGTTAGCCCCAAGGTAGAATGCGATGGGTGAGGCCTGGTATCAATCAAGTGATATTAAGCTTAACTTAATCCTAACTCTTCCCTTAGAACTTAGCATCATTTTCCTGGCATTTAGTGCACAGACAGCTACATTACAGGTAGGCCCTGTTGCCAAGCCTTGTTAAGTGGGCCGAATAAGTAATCCTTAACCTTGTTACTTTCTTACCTACCAAGAAGCATATACAGACAGGCTGAATCACCTCACCTGACAGTCAATTTCTCATGTTCAGGCAAGAGGCAGAACTTATCGGAACGCCCATTTGCGTCTTAGACCAAACATCCTGACGTCCGCATTATGAGACAATGGTTGGCTGCATACGCCCAGTGTTAAGAGGCTATTAACGGACTGTGAAAGACAAGTCTAAAGCAATATTCGTAGTTTATTGTCACACCAAAGCATTTATAGCCTCCTAGGAGCAAGAGTGTAGGCCCCTACAATCAATAGGTAAAGTCTCAAGTAGCAGCATAAGACAGGAGTCAACAAAAGAAGGCACATGTTGTGCACAGAATCCCGAATCGATGTCTTTGGCTGCAGTCGCCACTGTGGCGACGTCAGGGTTAGTCTTCTCTACCTTCTGCTCATGCCGGAGAAAGCGAGGGAAACCGGAGTGGCAGCGGATTTAAAAGGTCCACGCAGAAAGTTCAGTTATCGTCTCATTAGCTTGTGTTAAGAAGCCCAGGTGAGCAATCTCATGAAGGATTAGCCATAATTCTCTAATGCGCCTTTGATCAGGGAGGGTTAGCCAGATGGGATGCAATAACTAGGAACTTACAGCACAATTTCAAGGTATTTAAGATATGTAAGTATGCCATCTTTCGACTTCAGTTTTTTCCAGCCGCCTGTACAAACGGCACTTGGGAAAAAAATGATTACTTGACTAGTATTAATTTTTCTTCTGTGTTTCTATGCCCTTATCAAGTTAACTGTATTCTATGGGAATGAGAAGCGAACATGTATTTTCTTGTATGCATTTGACAGCAAATCACGCCTTTTTCATATGTTTTATACAAACGAAGAATATCTTTATTTTTAAAAATTGTCTCCAAGGTAAGGATAAATTATGTTAGCCCCCTGGGTTTAAAATACATAGCTAACTACCAGAGGTGTTTTAGAATGCTTGCTTTAGTTTATTATTTCATAGATACGGAAGGTGACCCACTGGTTATTAACTACTATTACTACGACAGTTTGACCGTCGTAATCCGACGATGTCCACCGTATGCTCCATGGCAAAGTGGAGCAGGGACGATGACTTGCGCGTGATTTAGTTTAAAGTGATAGTTGACTTGCGCTGCATCTACCGCACTCTCTCCTCCTCCCCTACCTGAGCCCGGTGTCAAGACAGAGTCAAGAAGACCGGAGGCGGGAGAGGACGCAGATGGCTGGCGCGGCTGGGTCCCCTAAGTCCTAGCCGCCCCTAGGCGTGCCACCACACCTCCCATGTTCGGCATTTGTTATGGGAGCGCAACCCGAATAACACCTGCCGTGCCCTAATGTGGCCCCCGTATTGGTCCAACGCATCTACCACGTACTATTACTACACGCATGCATACATAAATGCATATATTCAAATGAATTTTTATTTATCGAGAGTAACCTTTTTAATTTAGTTATTAGCATGCTCAATCTCGTTGCCATATATAAGTGCTATAGGTGCAAATTACGCGCCTCATTCACGGAAAAACTTTCCTGTTGCCGAGAGTTGCAGCTTTCGATCACTATGTATCGTTTGATATTCTCCGACGTTATCTAGTTGCGTAGCCGTTTTTTATCATGGTGAATGGAGGATGTTTGGTTGAACATTTTGACATGATGCTTTCAAAATAAGGCGTATCTCTTTCTCTCTCTCTCTCATTTTCCTTGCACTGATAGCCCACAGCTTGTAGACTGAAAACCCTAAAGGAAAATACAATGGCAAATCAGACTTTAAATTAGTCTGAAATTGGAAGACCTTTTAAAAACCTAAATAAGCCTTCCTTTGCGTGTAAAATTCAAAGAAGACTTGGTTTGCTACCAAAAGGTTACAAGAAAAATATTTTTGCTTATGTTTTCTATACAATATAGTTAACTTTAAAAGGGCTAAAGCAAAGCAATAGAACAATGGAAGCTATCTGAGAAGTCATTTTGTGCAAGTGGCTAAAAAGACGTACAGTTGAACGATGGCATCCTTACAGGTATTAACTATTTCGGGATTATGCTGCAAGATAATCAATATCGAAAACCCACATAGGTAATTCTTACTAACCGAAGATGCATTACAGTATTTTGGTAAATATTTCTGGCGATCGGTAACTGGTTGTATGGGGTGGTAGTAGTCTATGTTGCATCAGTGGAAGGGCGGTGCCCCTAAACGGGCCACGTGGTAGATGCGTGGACCGACACGGGGGCCACATCAGGGTACGGCATGCGTTATTCGTGTTGCGCTCCGCTAACAAATGCCGAGCATGGGAGGTGTGGTGGCACGCCTAGGGGCGGCTAGGACTTAGGGGACCCGGCCGCGCCAGCCACCTGCGTCCTCTCCAACTTCCGGTCTTTTTGACTCTGTCTTGACACCAGGCTCAGGTGGGAGAGGAGGAGAGAGCGCGGTAGCTGCAGCGCAAGTCTACTATCACTTAAAATTAATTCACGCGCAAGTCACCATCCCTGCACCACCCTTCCATGGAGCATACGGTGGACATCGTCGGACTACAACGGTCGAACTATCGGAAGAGTGGTGTGCTCAATGGGTGTATTGGCGGCGGCGTCTAGCGGCCCACGTGTGTCCCAGCAGATTTCGGTCGAGCTAGCAATCAATTTCTCAGGTAGTTAATAAACAGCAATTTTAGCAAACTAGAGTATCTATCATAAAGCACACGGGGAACGCTGGATAACCCACCGATGAGGCAAACGTGTTGCATCTGTGTCTTCAGCAGCAGAATATCAATAAAACATGTGTTTGGGCTCTTACCTAGTATATGTGATGTCAGTATAGTCTATTCTATAATCTATGCATATACTACTGACTCCCTGTTAGCAGTTTCTGAATAGTAAACGGAGATCTTGCTGTGACTGATAGACTTCGGCCAATATATTCATTTCAATCTTCAACCTGAGTCAAAAAAGCTTTATACAGGCTGATCTACTAAAAGTCAGCAATTAATTTCTGACGATTCAGTCAGTTCACAACCACTTCTTACGAAGGAAAATAACAGTGAGGCAGCAAGTTAAGACTACGTCAGGATTACTGGTGGTAATACATTCCCGTTTTAATTTATTCGTGTACACCTGGATAAAAGAATATGACGTTGCGCACTTAGCCACTGATAAAATTACGTACTGTACCATTTAAGTTAATGGCCCAAGTGTTGCTAACAACGTTACTGTACTTTACCTGTTTTTTCTATAGTGATTCATCATATACTGAGAAACTGGACTCAAAAATACAATCTCACATGCATTGGCAGCCTATCGGCCAAGGTGGATTCTCGTGAAAACTTCTTCGATGCTCCTGGCCAGTTTCTGAAGAGGAGAGTCTCTACTGCCCTTGTGAACGCCTTCGCTGCTCCAAAAATCGTCGTTCAAAAAACCACACAGGCTACGCTTGAGCCAAAGAAGCAACCAGAAAATAACGCCAAATCCATTAAAGTACGTTTTACTAGCTGGTTTAGTTAATTTCCAAGGGAAATAATGACGAGGAACATGTATATGAATTCGAACATAGTCGAATGTAACCTTCTTCAGAGAATTCGGAGGTTGCCTTTATTGATGAACGCTAACCGATCTCTAACGGAATTCGCTCGTCCCGTTCTGAGGTTCGATCCTCGGTTGGTGCACCACCTGGGGTTAGGTAAGATGGGATGATGACGGCTAATAAACCAGACAGGACCATTCCATTCCCCCATGTCTTTACGGGCAAAATGTTTCTGCCTACTTCGGACGTTCTTGAAAGAACTGGCTAAAAAATGTCCGAAAATGAAACATGCTTCGCCCAATGCTAGTCTCAGGCTGCACCAACTTCTTCAGCTTGAGCAAAAAAAAATCGTTCCAGGGTGGAGAGCTGGGCTATAAATTCTTCAGTGACTGACCGGAACTCACGGAGATAACTTTTCCGGTAATGCGATTGGTGGATATCAGACCGAATTGTAGTTGAGATCCCGCGTGTGTGCTTTGAATCAGTTCTCGAGACAAATTAAAGATCATGTGCATTTACCGCGAGAACTTTATTTAGGTATATATATCAAATAAATCGCAATAAATAAAACCAATGACAAATGCATCGGGAGAGAGCATTTTATCGCAAAAGTGTGCACAGTTAGCAAAGTGAATATTTGGCGACACACTGCACTTTACAGTACCAAGCGAGGCAATCGACTCCTTTTTCAGTGCGCAGGCAAAAAAGTGATGCTTATTTGTTTCAAACCCCTCGAGGTGGATGCAAATGCTATTGACGATCTATGCTGACAGATAATTAATTTTATATCCCGCGTACTTTGGTGCAGAACACGGTTCCATTTCACAGACGATGGTTGGTAAAAATAATTCAATTGCACTCTTAACACAGTAGATGGATTAGTTTAATGTTTAATAAAGAGTCATTTTTGGACTGACCCTGAACAGGAGGTTAGTTGTAATAGAAGGTTTAGGCGTAGAAAGGTCCACGGGTGTTTTCGATGATACGATTCTGCCGTTTGCATCTCGTATATGATTACTGCTTTTATGGGCAAAATGCAAGGATCGCAAAGATACTGAAATCACTGAAATCTCGGGTGCGGACCGAGAAGCAATCATCGCATCAGCTACCACCCCTACGAGGACCAGGAGGACAGCCAACTATGGTGAATGTGTGGTTGCCTGGCAACCACGTCCTATAAATACTGCGCCCTTTGTGTTTCCTATTACCCTTTTGTGCGACCGTCTCTGAAGATGGGCTCGAGCGAGATTCCGAAACGAACGGCTAATAAAGCTCTTGTTTCAGTGATCGTATCTCCTTCTTCTTGACTACTTCCTGGAACTCGCCTCTTCACTGAAAAGTTTAACATGGCGTGTCCGATCTATTGCAAAAGAGTAGGGTTTCCCCAATTTTGGACTACGTTGCATGCATAAAAGCAGATTACGGCCTATGTCCAACAAACGTTGGCAAATTTGTTGACTGCAGTCAGGAGTTGGATAAAGTTGCTTCTGAGTCAGACAGCAGACTCAAACAAATTCTTCCGTGTCATTGTGGATTGAATCTGGAAACCAGAAGTCATTTATTTGAAATTCGAGCTAAAAAACCTCAAGGAGAGGAAAAAAACGATTGACTAGGTGGTTTTCTTTTTTAAATTAAATTAATGTTTATGAATGTTGACTTTGACCGAAGTTTTTACGCATTCTTGGATGTAGATTGTGAGTTACGGTGAAGCGCTTTGGAACATTGAAGAGCTGCAAAATGTTTGTTCAGTCGCAAGCGCGTGCCGAACTTAAAAGAAAATGAAGCATTTCGTGGCAAGATGTAAAACGTTTCTTGTTAAATTAAAAGGACTACCTTGGTTCACACCGAAGGAATTCCGATTGCTCAACATATCTACACGTTCTTCTCAGTCAACCTGCCATAGCACAAGAATACCAACGTTCCAATTCCGAGTGCCTTCCGTGAAGTTCCGGGTAGATTTAGATTAGTTTCAAGGTCAGGTCTAAATTTCGGATCAAAAGCAATGCTAGTGTTTGTTTAACATTACTGCTAAGCTTATGACTTGAGAATATTTATCCTCACGAATAGATGCCACTGTTAGATTTTCAGGTGTATGTATGAGTAAAGGAGAAGGCTGGTCTAGTCCTCGAACAATTCAGAGCTTTAAAACTTGTGCAGGTATCCATCGTTAGAGGTAGAAGCAACAACAGCTCAAGGCTGCAATTAAAGGTGTACAAACCAATCGACCAACAATGACGTAAGTCTCGAGGTGACTGCGCAGGGCTCTGTACGCCGGCGCCAAATCGATACATCGATTGATTGGGTTCCCACCCGATACCTAGACTACAATCAATTCTCGATTCGTCTTGCCTCCAGTGTAGACGATTAACTTGACGGCTGTGAAGTTGAATTCCTGGCCCCTATCGAAGGTGTAGTCAGCCGCATGCGATCCTCCGTCGCCCCGTAGTCATTGGTAACGTTGCCCTAAAAGGCAACCCTGTTTGGATTTTGGCAAAGTGGATGCACTCAAAATTGGAGTTCTTCAAAGACTATTCGACTACCTCAGTTCGATTGGACTCAATTTCTTGTCAATCTCCAAGATTAGAGGATTCAATGGGGCGAAGTCATGGTCACTTTCGACATGACCTCGTTATTTACAGCCAGCACAGCGGCATAGAACGAGCCTCATAGTGCACTTTAAATGAAACACTTCGTGGGGCTGTTAGAAGATTAGCAAAAACCGTACTTCAACTTTGCTGAAGCAACCTATGCGCAAATCATGGAGTCGGCAATGAGTGTCCACGTAGCCGGATTATTGGCAGAACTGGTCCTACAGGGGCTAGAAAAACGGCCTTCATCCAAATGGAACCAGTATTTGGTGCCAGTACGTTGAAGGCACATTTTTTATCGTCAGGAAAAACATGTTGCAAAGCTCCATAGCTTGCTCAATGGAGTCTTCCCTGGCATCAATTCACAAGGTACGAGGAACAAGAACAGCAGCTACCTTCCATTGATGTCCTTGTCGAGCGAAAAGCCAACGGTGAAATTTATTCGACGGTTTAGAGGAAGGCAACTAATACCGTATAACTTGTGAACTTTCACAGCTACCAGCCGGTGGCTCACAAACGAAGTTGTGTGAGGATTCAGGCTCAGCGTTGCAACAGGCTGGAGGAAAACGTACGCGAGACCTGACATTTCTGTGATCAATTTATTGGGAACGGCTATCCGAAGGCGTTTGTAAGCCAATGACTAAGTGTTCGACCACAGAGGCCCGTAGCTGAAACACCACCAAGGATAGGGCAGTGACCTAGCTTATTACCGTGGAATTAGGTGTCGGAATTTCACTCCGGCCCAAGCCTACCTTGCACAGAAAGATTCTGAAAAGTAAAGACCGAAGTAACCTCATGGGGCAATCTGGACTATTGCATCGCATCCAATACTCAACCTGTCCTTTTAAGTACACAGATCAGACTGAACTCACGCTCGGATCAGGCACACATGAGCATAACCTGGCTGTACTGTGGTACGATGAATTATCGCAAGCAGCTTCCCACATCTACGCAATGGGTTATGAGTTCTACCTCCCACACCGAAAGCTGGAGGTGTAGCCTCGGATAAACCCAAATTCACTGATTTCTGATGTTCTGTCTCAATACGTACTTTACGTTCGACGGAACAATCTAAGAGCAGGGGAAGGGCTCTCCAATATGTTCGTCTATTTGAGGAAATATTGCCGAGGTGGTCACGTAAAGGTTGGAGTCACTGAATTTCCGACACCACAGACCAACCACCTCGACTCGGTATGTGGATGGCACCGTCGTCATCAAACGGGCTTATATGCTGATATTAAATGAACGCATCAATGCCATCTTCCTGGACATTCAATTTACGATGAAGCAGGAAGAGAACAATCAGCCGGCCTCGTTTACCACAAAGATTGTGGTGGCTTAAAAAGACAAGTGTTCAGGAAAACGAAACACCACGCAGGTACTAAATTTCAAAAGCAACCACCCGATCAGTCACAAACGCAGTTCCATAAAGGCTCTATACCAGTGGTTCGAGACACATTGCAGTGAAACGAAAGACAAGGGTGCTAAATTAAATTATCTTCGATGGGTGCTGAGCGCGAATGGCTACCCGCACAATTTTTTCAACCACACGAGAGATCAAATATAACCGGTCATACATTTTGCAAACTCTTTCGTACGTGAAGAACGTCTCACAAGCTGTCAGCCGCCTTCTCACTCCACTTGGAGTTGGGGTTACACAAAGGTTAGAGGCAACCATCAGGGGCCAGATCATGAGAGAGGAAGACGCATTAACATGACAGGAAACGTTCTGAAGTGGTTTACCGGATCTGGTGCAATTGAAAACAACGCAACTACGCCGGAGAAAGAGGGAGATTACTCCGCACACGAATCGCCGAGCACGCAGGAGCAGCAGGGAGAAGGAAAAGCGCTAGCTCTCAGGTTTTGGCTCACTCGACGGGACCTGACCATTTGAAGATTCATGAGACCAAAGTCCTCGCATGAGGTGTCAATCGCTTGAGCCACGAGGTTCTCGAGTCATGATTCTCGGGAGCAATGACCTCCTGTTCCCATCTACTGTACTGAGATTTTGGCTGAGCAGGTAAATCAATCAGGTGGGGAGGGTGCAGGTGAAAACACTCCCAATGACAGAGAGCTTAATGGTCGAGTAACACGGATAATGTAATCACGGTGATAAACGACTCGGGCGCGAACTGCCATGTCATTAGTGCATCAATTACGACCCCAGCGGGAATAGTGAGGACTGCTTATTTAAGTAAACATATGGTCTTGAGGTCACTATGTCCTATAAATTTCTGTGCACCTTCGGCCTACACTACCCTTATCTGCCACTGTGTCACATGATGGGTTTCAGAGAGAATCTAAAACGTCAGACCAGCGATCGCATCTCCTTCTTCTTGTGAATCGCTTCGTCGCCTTTTGCTTATGTCTCTAGTCTTCCTTTTCACTAATATTTACTCTTCCTAAGAATTTGCGCAAGACCATCTCTATTACAGCGAGGAACTTTCATATCCCCATCTCTTAACATAAAGGTGTTCTACGGGGTAAACCTATGGCCATTCAAGCACATTTTATGGCAGGACTATTCATTTTTTCCCTAATAAACTGCCAAAAACCGAGCAGACATTTCCTTTAATGGGCTAGGTAAGCATCCTTGAGCCCGAATGTGTCTGACCTCCCTTCCAAACTAGTTTCATCGAAAAATATTACAATATTTATTTGTAGTCCTAAACGAAACCGGCGTCAAATCCCTCCACCAGGTGGTAAATCGTGTCCTAGCATCAACCAAAGTTGCCAGCAAAAGCAACAGGACTTGTTACTTTCCAGTTCTAGAAGTAGACATGCAAATTTGACGGTTCCACTGTCGTTTTTGATTATATTTGCCCAAACAACAGCATGGTCGGAGCCAGTCAGTAACCTGCCCGTGACTTAGTTTCTAGGGACAGTAGACTTTTACGGCATCTACCGCACTCTCGCCTCCCTCACCAACCTGAAACCGGTGTCAAGACAGAGCCAAAAATGACCACAGGCATGACCAGACGTGGGTGGTTGTTGCCGCGTGAGCTTGCGCACAGGCGTTCCACCATACTGCCACCATACTGTGCCCTGATCTGGCCCCTCTATCGTGTGGCCTGTTGGAGAGACCTTCAGAGGCTGAGTAATGAAAACGTTCTAGAGATTTTTTACCAAAAAGACGGCAAGGCTACCGCCTTCCTCAAATAGGGGTGTGATTATGTTCCAGCTAATAGGATTACTTGTGCGCCCATGGTTGTATAGGTGTCCACTATCTATCGCATCCTGACAGATCTGCGTATACATTGGAAATTTAGTTAAAGAGCACATCGGCAAACTTTCACGGTCATGACAACCTGAATTAAATGTGCCAACTTGAAGTGATAAGTCTGAGAGCTTCCTTGTGCTTGCATAAAACATGGGATCTGAAAACCATATCGTAACAGCTTAGACAAGTTGGCTTATTTTTCGTCGGTGCTGTCAGTAACCAACTATTGCCAGTCACAGGAAGACGATAGCCCTTAATTGCCTGTCACAGGAAGACGATAGCCCTTATTTTTCTCCAATCTCGTGTGAAGGCCGTTATTGTCTGTACGTTGGTCCATCAAAACGACCTATTTCGATTTTATATGCTCATTTGAAGTTGTCGGAAAAAGACGTACTTAATATACCCACACAACGAAAAACATTCGTTGGATGCAATCGACAAAAAAGACAACTTCATTCGCCTGGTACTTCAAGTTTAGGCTCGAACCCGTCATCAAAAAGAACATCAGAGCTGAGCCTATAAATAAGTTTGTTCTGCTAGATTATTTTGCAGTATATAGAGTTACAATCCTTATTCAGAAGGATAGTCCGAGTTACTTAACAGCATTATTTCAGAAAGATATAAAAAATGTTCAACAAGGTAGAAAACCCGTTAGGACATCGGCATAGCATCTAATGGAGAGAATTCTGAAGGGAATTAATGTTTTTGAGATGTTATCTTGAAGGTTAAAAAAATAAATAATTCGCGTTTTTTGGTACTTCCTCGTAGGGTTCTAAGAGAATCCTTCCTCACTCAGTAAAAACCCAACTTCAAGCAACATAGAAGTTTGCGAGATAAGAAGAGCTGCATGTATATATACGATGGGTTACTTAATTTGATGTTGTGGTACTGTGACTCCGATTGCTGCACTCTGCGTCAAGATTGACAGTCAGAGAATTGGTGCATATAAAGATGCCAATGCGCTACAAAAATCAGTTTTGACGTTTTACCATCGAAGTGTGCTGCCATTTATCTCGGCCACGGCTTAGACTCTCGGAATGGTAACGTATCACGGGCTGATAAGGTTGAGAGGCCCTTAGAGAGTATGGCGCACTAGGAGAAGTTTAATTAAGAAACCGTTCCTAAACTGAAAAGCTGCCAAGAATGCCAGTCTTAGACTTATTTCCGAAGACAGTTTTCAGAGGCAGCATTAAGAGGGCTTTGTAAACCCCTGATCAGTAAGGATTTGTACGTTTTTGTTACTGCATGCAGCAGCCGGTCTGTCTTACCTAATGGTCACTGAAATTCTGAAATGTGTTATTACGAGCATTGTTCGTCGATGAACGCTCACCAATCGCTAAAGGAACTCATTCATCCCGCTCTGCCTTGGGACTCATTCTCGAACCCCACCAGCAGCTACATGGCAGCTAGCAGTTGTAGTAGTAGATCGACAATGCCGACAAAGACAAGGGAGACAGGAATTGTGCGATTTTTAATCTCAAGGTACATCTTTACCGCCAGAAGGCTGTCTTTTCGACTAGCCCCTTTCTGGTCGCTTTTAAAACGTATAATCGCCACAACGACTACTTAATTAACATGATTGTTTCCTTTATTTTTGATGCTTTTATAAATTCAAATATATTTTACATAAAACCAGCAGAAAGCCTTTTCCACTGATTTGTTCTCAAATATTATCTCCTTCTTTTATCCTTAAAGAAGATGCATCCTTCAGTGTGACGAAACTTTAAATACTGAATCATTTCGGCCTGATTTCCAGCTCCGTTTGCCCCTCTATGGTTTCCAATCTATGCGTTGTATCCTTTCTGTGGAAGTATAATCCAGCATTTCTCTAGGTTTCAAGTAGAAGCCATAGAGAGCTCATAAAAGTTTCATTGGAAATGGACCATTATGCGCATCATTATAGAAGGACAGACACGTGCTCTATGAATTGATAATTCATAGTTAAAAAACCCATGATTATAACATTTTGTAGAGTAATAGGTGTCCTTTGCTTCAATTCTTTAATTTCAAGCAGACGTACTTTGTTATCAAACGAGTACAATAATTGTGCTATTTTTCTATTAAATATATTTGAATTTGTAGGAGCAATTAACAATAATGACAAAAATTCCTAGCACTATAGTAGTCATTTTTTATCGGTTTTGGTTATTTGATTATTATTCATTTATTTTTGTTAAAATTTTGCCACCTTAGGGTATGTTTCGTTTTTGGGATCAGGCTGCATGCTAATCAGAATAGCAACCCCACGACAATAATAATTTGCACTTGAAAACGCTCTTCAGAATTTTAGTTAACGTTTCATCAGACAAGACAGCTGCTAGCCTTTAGATCGTTATCTGTCCTGTCCATATAGCTAGAATTTACTGCTTCAAAAGTACTGTTTTTGACGTGCAGTTCAGGATGTTATAATGAAGTGTACATTTTATGTGACTTCACATGAGCAACTTGCTTTTGGATGGAAATGCACGGGAGAATAAGCCGCACGGATATTTCCAGACCCCTCAGAATAAGTTTCCTTGGCACAAATGATTGCCTAAGTATAAGTGTTCCATCGAATCAAGTAATCTTTTCCGATTCAATGTCTATTTTTTGCGGTATCACGACGTTTCCGTTTCTGCTGTGATTGTTTTCCCCACCCTCTCTTTACCCTCCAACCACTTCCATGTCTTGCAGACAGAAGATCGAATATTTCTGTTGGAGGAATTGCTGCCATCCCTGCTGACTCTATCCGCCTCCCTGGTGCTCAGCAAGCGACCTCCAGTTCGTCATCGGGCAGCCTTGATGTACGCTTTGGCGGCCTCCTTCCTTACAGCCCGAGGTGGGGCTTCTGTTGGCGATCCCATGCATTATGCACTGACACTCAGAGTTATGCAAAGTTTCCTAGACTATCCTGGCGATTATTCATGTAGTCTTAGGCTAACCCAAAAGCCGGGTGCGCCCGGTTTCTGTTTAAGCGTTGACTATTCTGCGGTGCTCAGTCATCAGAAGTTGAAGGATGTGTAGACCCAAAACAAGAATTCCAGGGACACCTAAACATAACCTCATTTTGTTCGTTGACTAACCCAGATTTTGGCACAGAGAGATATTCTAATAGAAGGGCACCAGTGCGCAATCCACAAGGGTGAAACAAGCTCTGGTTTAAACCATTTATGCAGGGCGAGAAGTTGATCTCACTGGCATACTACTTCCCAAAATATTGTTGTGTTTGTACCCAGTAGGGTTTGCTTCGTTATACACTGCGGAAAGTTAATTAGCTTTTTTATGGAAGCATGCACCTCTGGAAGCCGTTTACGGAGCGTATCCATCCTGTGGGAATTTCTTATTACTAGAAAAGGAATCTATACGATAAAGAAATTCTACGTAAGTTTTTCTGCGCTTAATCTCACATAGAAAGCAAACTGCTGTTCCGTATATACAGTCAGGAATAACCTGATATGTTTTCCTGAAGTAAAAATTATCACGTCAAAACCAAACTCGAATATGAGGTTTTTCTCAGGAACATCTTTAACATCAAGATATAGATCTGACCATTACAGATGTGCTACTAAAGATAAAAGAATGAAAATTCGGAATATTGCCGCATCACCATTCAAATCTACCAGTTTGCGAATAGTAGATAATTTTCAACGTGATACCACGTTCGCAGATCCAGATGCTCAGATCGGAAAATTTAAGACACTTGCAACTTTTCGTTTGATAAATAATGCAGGCATTCTGTGGAATTTTCTTAATTATCACTTTAGTTTACCAAAAAGAAAAACCATGGCTATATTTTGCAGTTTGGCTAAGCAATCACATGCTTGGTTTCCCTCCAATTTCACAAATAAACGCCAGGCTGCTTCCTTTAAAATTAAAAATTGTTTTTCTTTAAACATTTTGAAATTCCTAAGAACTTTCATTCATTTAAGTCAATAATGTGAAAAACATACTTCAAAAATAAATCGGAAGCTTTCACTTATTAGGTTTCTTTAATATTCGTCTTACACTTTTAGGTTCAGGCCAATATTTGTAGGGAAATTCTACAGTACTTGAGGATACAACTTCAAGAGATTTCACGGAAACATGCAAAAGTGGGTATCATTCTCAGGTTTTTTTTATAGAATGTTTACTTAAACAACAGAGCAAACGCTTTATGTGGTCACAAAAAAGATTAAGCTAGCTAAATGACAGAATGCATCCGGCCAGTCTTCAATTCCATCAAAAGTTTCAGTTCACGCGGCTACCGCCTCATTTTCAGAAGATGAATTATCAACTGCAAAATCCTAAAGTGTAATAATGAAAAATACTAGAATTTAAAAATAATGAGCGCTGAATAAACTTTCTGGAGCACACGTGTTCGTTGTAAGACAAAGCGATATGGCATCGAATAGGATTGCTAATTTGACCCGTCCTGGCTTTAATGGAACTGATGTCCTATTTTATAAAAGTCAGCATGTGAAGCATTTACACATCGCCAGGTTTTTTATGATGAGAAACAAACTTATTAAGTAAATTGCGCACGAATGGAAACGGCATCACTACAGTTTGATCGTTAATCCCAAGGACGTCTATCGTTTGCCCGACAACTAGTCGGATGCAAAGACGGTTGCTTGAGTGCGATTTAGTTTATAATGATAGAAGACTTGCTCAGCATCAAACGCAATCTTTCCTTCCTCAGCATTCTTAACTGGATGACAAGACAGCCCAGACGAATGGGACATGATTTGGCACGTGACCGACTCGGCGTGAGTCTGTGCCTAGGAGTGCCCATGTGTGGTATTTTCTGGGGGTGCATATCACCAGTAACGCATGCAGTACCCTGATCTGCTCCCACTACCGCGTGGTTTCAGTGCGTCCACCAGGCGTCCCATTGTAGACACGAAAGCTGCATAATAATGAGTGCAGCAAGCCCCGAAAGTATCAAGAGACCAATTGAATATTTATCACCGCTATCTTCCACATAGTTCTTAGTCAACTGGTTTGAACTATGTTCATCTGCTTCAGTGTTTCAGTCAACATGAAAGTCCAAGGGAAGTGATTGGAAACTTACAGTATCCAGCCAATCTCATGGAATTTAATCTGGAATTCTGAAGTGTTTTCAATTGGAGAGGGTTGTAACATTAATTAATTAATTAATTAATTAATTATCAGGTACGAGAATCCCAAGATACCTCAGTCACGCCAGTATGCTGGCTTGCCAATATGATTTTTCGGCCAACCGCAAAAACATGCTAAAAATGACTACTTAAATAGCATGTATTTTCCGCGTTGATTATCCTTTCCTCATAAATTCAAATATATTTTATAGAAAATGGGAAAAAAGTGTTTTTTTCTTATACGCCTTCGGTTAAAATTTACATCTTTAATTTTATACTCGAGAAAAGTGTGTCTCCAGGTTTAAGAAGAGTTTTAATGGCTGCATTTTTTGAGCTCAACCTGCAATTGTATTCGTACCAATGTGTTAAAGACTAAATAAAAAATCATACCTTTCTCCGCGCTATCAATTGATGTCATAAAGGACCCCATGATAATCTACAATCTATGTGGACCAACGTTAATAAAAGGGCATGAAATACGCCGTATGAATGGAAATTTCATGATCTTCAACATATTATCGCTTTAACTCTTTTTAAACTTGTTTGGCTTTAAAATTTAAAGGTGACTTAAAAGAAAGAATATGTGTATGCTTTTTCCTATCGAGTATATTTTAATTTTAAATGACATCAAAAATCATTGAAAAAATATGCATTATTCGAGCGGCTATTTTTATCGAATATGGTTTTTGCAGGAAGCTTATTAATGTGCCAGTATCCTTTGGTACAAAAAAATCCCAGGGAGTATTTTGCAAGAAAATTAATATCGCAACCCCTCATAAATAATCCCTTCGAATCGAAAGCACATTTGAGATGTAAGGTAAATCTTGTAAGATAGGCGGATACTTAAAGAACATATTAATATTTTTCAGTTCTACTAGTCAGAAGGAGCTGATAGGTTTATCCAGCAATCTTTCTGATATAAGTACCTTGTCACTGCTTAAATATGATAAGAGGACGCCCAAACATTTTTTTATATGCAAACCCTGTTACCTTTCATAAACTTTTACAGGATTGTATTCATTTCAAACTTCATATTATGAAAAATGCCACCCTTAGGCTTGCTGCGTTCTTCAAATGCGCTAAATCGTGAGCTATGTGTGACGCAAGAATTAATTAAACCTAAGTTATATTGCAGCTCCTGACTCATTTACCTTTTAGTTAATGTTTCCGAGCCCTGAATCAGAAACCCACGCCTCTCTTGAAAGCTTGGTTTCCGTAACAGCAAATTTACTGTCGGTACGTGAATGTTTACAAGTACTTAACCTTTCAGTGTCCCGGACGCACAATACTGATAAGCTAATCTTAAGTTGCAGTTTTTATGCACATTATTTCAACAGTGTATTCATTTAAATAGTAGTATAAAAACAACTTTCCGAGTTTTAAAGTTCCTCAACTATGCCGTAGTAAATGCGGTATGGGATGAATTGACTCAAGTTACATGATAAAAACGTATTTATCCAACTAATTGGGAATAAAAATCGATAGTAAAATAAGCTCATTGTATTTATGTAATGCATTCTATGCAGCCAGTTGTTTTTAAATGAATTCCAGCTTCTTATCTCCAACAAGCAGCAATGAACATCTGTTACGGCGTGCAGTTATGAATTCTGTGTAACGTGAGCTATAATTCCGATGTACAGTACGGGACCTATCTCATGAAAGGCGCTATAATTTACGAAGGATTGCTATTTAAGTGCAAACTAGCACCAGTGATAGGAGCAAAGCTTTGAAATAAAAAGGAATAAATATAAGCCAATTCAAAACATAAAAAAATTCATAAACTTAGTATTAAGTTGTTTAAAAAAGCAGTTTTTTTAAAAAGTGGAAAAGTCCAAAGCATCAAAAATCGTTGTTAGTTAATAAACTTACGTTTTAAATGTACAGAAAGCATGTCCATGCAAAACCCTAAGAAATACGTCCACAGCCTACATTTTCAGTAAAGATTTCAACACGGTTTCAAGATAATTAGCCATTTTTTACTTTTTTTCAATTTGAGATGCGATTATAAACATATTCGATAGGCCAAAATAACATTTTCCCGAACAGACTAAGCGAATATATGAAATATGCAGGGTTTTAGTTGCCCACAAGTGATCGTCTCAGCTTCCGCCATCATGTTTTATAAAGTCACTCACGAGCTATAGATAAACACAACTGACAACATAATGCGCGTTGCTTGTGCTACTTATTTGTTTGAATATCAACCGATAGTTTTTGTCTTCTGACATGCCCTGATTAATTTACCATCAATTATTTCCTGTACGTCCTAATTGCAGGTTATCCCAAACCAAAATCCTAGCTGCGTTGTCTTGCCTGATGTCTGCTACATTACCACGCTCCTGCTAGCACACCCTTCAGCGGGCATACGAAGAGATGCGTGCAGTATTCTGACCGCCACCAGTACGTTTCTGACACTAGGGCAGGACAGCAAGAGGTTGTTTTATCCCTTTGTAGTCTTGAAAATAGACTCCCTGGACATTGTTTGAAGTTTTTACCCTTTTTTCTTTCACAGAAGACGGCATAAACAAACGGCATTTTATCCCTCCATTTGTTTGACTGGCTTTTACTGCCTTAGTTCAAATTCATGGCCTTTCTTGAAGTTTCCGTCACAAAATGAAGCCAGCTCACTCTCAGTTTTTATTCATACATGTTGCTGGTAATTGTGGTTCTTCAATAACCTCAATTTTATTAGTTTGCTGTTTTTAGTCTTCCCCATACGACATAGAGGAGTATATTATAAAGATAATTGGAGTAGGTGCTGGCTTCCATTTCAGCATGCCAGATGTTACAGACCGTACATTCTCAACAGATGAAATATTAAACGAATACTTTTAGTTTTCGCAGACAGGGCTTCTTTATGGAAATTGATTTTATATTCTGAGCCAATAGCAACTCCATCACTGACACCATAAATGGGATCTACTCATCAATTAAAAAATAACGGCTAGATGAAAAAGCTGTTTCCCTTTTTGAAATTTTTTCTATGTTTTTGAATATGTTGAGGAGTAAACATCTATCTGGCTGAATAAAAAACAGCTTAGTCAGGGCATTTTTGGAATGTAAGAGTTCAGGGGGTGTCTCGTTTAATTTCTCAGGACATAAATGCACGATCTTGGAGCAATTCCCTCGGAACAGACCTATTGAGTTCTAGTTCGAGACTTTGTCATGACACCGGGCTCAGGTTGGGGAGGAGGAGAGAGTGCTGTAGCAGCAGTGCAAGGCTACTATCACTTAAAACTAATTAACGCGCAAGTCACCGTCCCTGCACCACCTGGTGTGGAGCATACGGTGGACCTCGTCGAAATCCACGGTTCGAGACAGCTACTGCGACAGGCAGTGGTACAGGATTGGTGAATCAAGCGCGTCTGGACTTTTAGCTAGTACCTATGCTGCCATTTTGGTATCTATTTACGCAGTTCAGGAGCTCTTAGATAAACCCAGTATAACTTACCTTCACTGTTGTGTTCCAAGGAAAGCGGGATAGCTGTGTAGTTAGTGAAGACATTTTGAGGGTCAGCCTGTTCATATTCAAAATTCAGCAGTAGTAACTAGTCAAAATTGAAGGTTTCTAAATTGTTGTGATAATGGAGATGTTGATGTTAAATATTTACAAGCAGATACCGCACTCTTCTTGTGCATGGGAGAAATTCTCAGTTTTTCAAGCCGGACGTTGCGCTAGAGCCCACTTCACAGTGTATACAAAGTAAAAGCAAACGACGATTTTCAGGAGTTTTAGTGAAGGTTTGGTTTGCTACTGGTAAAATAGTGTGTTTCAAATGTCATCAACATCCATTTCCTTCAAGTAACACTTACCAAATTGTAACATCTGCTTCTGACCATTCTAATAATTTTAGAGTTTACTTTAATTGATCTGTGTATATAAATTTTACTGCTTTGCAAGGAATATGTCCAGCAACACGCGAAAGCTTCTTATTTTCAAGAAAAACATTTTTCACTTTTACCAAACTTAAAAATTCCCAAAATGTTTTTCTGTTGCCACTTTGGACTTTAGAATTCCTAACCAGGAGAGTCAGGCTTCCAGTTTTCTAATTTAATTTATTTCTTCACCTGGCCAAGCACTGATTTATTGTTATTTGAGAAAAAAAAATTTTGGAAAGTTTTGCTCACGACATGGTATTTTGTCTTTGGATGGGCACAGTAAACTATCGCCAAAAGTTATTTACTATCCATCTGAAAGTAAAATATTTGAATTAATAGGAAGATATAGTAAAAGTAACCCCGAGGCCTAACTCCTCTTTACAGAAGAACATAATTCTGCTCCAAATTTAAGTGATCGCGTAAACGATATCTACATTATCCACGAACGGTTTTACTCGACAGAGTTACTTGAAATAATATCGGTGTTTTAGACTTTGAAATCTACATGAAAACATCTGAATTAGAAAGTTACAATGGGAACATTAATAAATAGTATAAACTGCAATTTTGACCTACCTCTACGAACCGACAAGTGTTCCATTGTCTTATCTTTTTGTTTAAGTTACGAAACTAAAGGACTCTCAGCAGGAACTTCGTAACATCGTCGCATACCTAACTCAGGACTGGTCACCTAACCAAGAGGTTCTTCTCACACCAATGAAGAATGTTAACCGTGAGACAAACTCTAAGAAAGGTAAGAGAAATTTTAAAATGGGGTGAAACTCTGGGGTTAATTTTATAACATTTTTGCACTTATGTCCCAACAGGCCCCAGGGTGTATTTTCCGTGCTCATTTAAAAAATAGTTTGGCATTTGAAAATTTAGTTCAATGCATCTTTGCTTGTCTTTCACTATGACTATCGGTTTTGAAACAATTTCAAGACTAGAATGTATACAAGAAGGCAAACGGAGAATGCTGGAAGACCCAGTGCTCAGATGAACCCCTCACAGCTGTGCTATGCAACGGCAGAATATCGGCAAACCACTTGTCTGAGCTTTTAACTACTACCTCTGCTGCCAGTGTCATTTATTGTGTATTTCCAATATTTTCAGCATGCTTTCAGTATGCTGAATTTTAAATGCATTTTCTGGAATTTCAGATTCTATTTTTTTAATTTATTTTTTTGCGTTTTATTGTAGCCACCGCCTGGACACTTGGCCACCTGCAAGCCTATTGCAGTGTTTGTCGTCTTTTGGTAGAAAATGACTTGCAAACGGAAGCCGCCTGCCTCTTAGCCAAGACAGGTGTGTTTAGGCTAAGTATATGGCAAATGCATTACTGGATTCACTACAGGTTACGTGAAAATCAAGAGGATGCAGATGGATAAGGACGGTCAGAGGATTAAACTTATATAATCGGATGCCGATGCAGTAAAATGCACAAGCTCATATAAATCTCATTTGCCGATTTGCGCCTTTCAGTAATGTGACAACATATGAAAATGTAAGAACTAAATTCTCTGGTTTAGAACACAAATTTTACCAAACGCGTACAAACCCCAGCCCTGGTATTAAAGGACCCAGCCCTGTTGAAGATATTTCAGATATTTACCTTGAAGTAAACTGTTATCTAAGTAGCCCCGGGTATAAGTCTAAAATGCAAGTGATATGGAGCCTAAATATATGTAATAGACTATTCTACTTCAGGTTAAATTATACTAGATAAAATTCACAAAAAACATATTTTTGCTTTTTATAAACACTGCTAGCAAAGGATATTTTTTACTTTCAGCAAATAAATGCCCGATTTAAGTTGCCATTAGCAAGATCGCAAAATTACAAAAAGCATTAGTAAAAGTGCTCTCTAAGCTGGTATTTAAAACTTCTATGAGTATATCGTTTTCAATCGTTGTATGGTTCTTTCATCGAATTAATGAGTGTTTACGGAGTGGCACAAATCAGCTTTTGTGATAAATATTTTCATTTAACATTATGACTACTTTGGGGGTAATGAGTAGCTTATTTATGAAAATACCACCATAGCCCGCAGTTCAGCTTCCGACGTATGGCTGCTCTATTTTTCTACTGCCTAATGCTGTTGAAATTATGAATATTTGGCGATACTTATGCTAAGTTTTATCTTATTTTAAAAGGTTCAATGTAGATGCACAGCGTTCTAACATGCATCACCTTTTTAATGAATCAAACATAGTTGTCTGCAAATTCCTCTGCAAGTACCGTATGAACATGCAAAACCTCTGCGAAAAAACGCTTATCTTTGACGTTGAGTTCTCAATTCGCCTACTCATTTTCTTCAATTAGATTTCTTCCGAATTTATTTAACTCTAACAAAATCTGAACTGAACCCTGATTAGGGCGCAAAATACGGAACCTACGCACATCTATCTGACAATTTCTCGAAGAATATTACCTCGTCAGTAAAATTTTAAAAACCAAAGTAGGCTGACTGCGGTTAATTTTTTTGCATTCAAGATATGCCTCAATCAAGAAAATCAATCTGGTCGATTTCGGAGGCAACAAAACCACCTTCTTCAATATATGTGAGGCGTTTTACCGATGTTAATGCACTTCACAATGAAAAACGCCGGCTGTCCAAGGATCTCCTTCACCTTCCCTCAAATTCAGTTAGTTTTGACCATGCCTTAATGAGTAATTATATTTGCTTATCCTTGAATCGTCCTTTGTCAAACGGATAATCTTGAAATCACAAGCAACCACATACGTGTTTTTCTGTTAATCATTAGAGCAAATCGCATTTATGGTCATTAAAACTGCATTTTGCGGTTCTGTTAAGTCAAAATCTCATTCATGGACATATGCTTTTATTTAACTAACATAAAAAGTTGATTTTTTTCCGGTATAGACTTTCCAAAACGTGACCGTAAATGTTGTGAGCCAGCTGGAGAACAGTCTAGTTTTTTCACAAATATACGATGCAGTCTGAGCTGTCGTGCATGAAGTAGGAAATAAGCCTCATTATATAAATTCCTGACATCTTTTCAAACAGCAAACTACATCTATCAGAAAAATTTAAAGGCGGGATGAAAACGTCTAACTTGCTGTAGAAAATAACAGGAGCACTATGCAAATACGCACAAATGAATGTCAGTAATTCATATATTTGTCAATTTATAGAGACGCCAGTATTTCAGCTTCGAATAAACCGCTTTAGAAAAGCAAATAGCACCCGGTTACTGATCGGCGTATCCCAAAACCGTAATTTTTACCAGTAAACGCACACACTGTTAGCCGTTTTTGTGGTAGATTAGCGACGACATCGAAATAATCCGTCAGAGTCGATTGAAGAGGGTGATTGTGACGATGGCGTATTGCTGGAGATGCATAGGAGATTTATACGGCTACAAAGGTAAATTTCTAAAAGATTCATTTGACCCACTTGTGAAAAACTTGGCGGCCTAGGTGGGGTTTGAATCGACGCCAGCAAGGTGAAGGTTTTAGTACAGCCAACGCTCTAGACAACTGAGCTACGAGGCCCCACCAGGAACGGTGAGTTTAATCACACTTGGGTCAAGTTACCCGCCCAGCCTACTGCAACGTATGAAATCCACAAATTCTGATACAGTAACCTGAGGTGCGGTCTTATCCGTAACCAGCTAATCACGTCAAGCATGCAAAGTAGTGTATACAGTTGTTCTCTCCCGACGGGTGTGACAGAGGAGAAGGTGAAGCCGGTTTCTGGGAAAACCACTTTATTCTGGGCCGGCAGAAAACAGTGGAACCTCTAGCTCGTAAACTCTCGCTTATTTATGGAGTTCTGGGCGTTCTCGAACGTTTCGGTCAATGGAGTGACACTCGCGGATTGTGCTCTGGAACCCTCTAGCCTGCAACGCGCTACACGTTGATTGGTCCCATCTCATGCTGGAAACCCCTCGCGAAAACTTCTCGGGAGTTTGGGCCGCACACGTGCGTCAAGGCTTCACGTGTACTCCGTGCAGCGGCGCACATTGATTGGCTACCGGCTTGGCCTGTTCCAACGGGCATCATCACGTGCTCCTTTCGCCTCGGGCTGTGACTCGACTGCGGTTCCCGGCGGTAGATTTCCTACCTCATTAAATTTTAACCGAAATTCTGAAATGTGCTTTTAATTCAAACAAATTATTTAAGTAGTATCTTGCAGTCTCATCTCATAATATTCAAGTAAATTCAGGATGCCGGCTGTTGAACAAGATTCTTTTTGACCGTCGATAAAAAGCATACGCAGTAAAAAGAGACTACTTCAGAAGAATGCATTTTTCTTATAGATTGTCGTTTCGAATGTAAATTCAAATATATTTTGCAGAAAATATTCACAAAACATCCTTCACTGTACTCGTTTGGTAGCAAATGAAGCTTTCCTCAAATTATATACTTGAAGAACGGATATATTTCAGTTAAGAAAAGTTTCTAAGTGTGAGATTTTTCATTCCAAATTGATCCAATCCATCAATTTATGAATGTGGCCCATAAAGCATACAAAATGATTTATTTATATATATTGATATATATATATATATATATATAATATATATTTTATTATATATATATATATATATATATATATATATATATATATATATATATATATATACTTGAAGAACGGATATATTTCAGTTAAGAAAAGTTTCTAAATGTGAGATTTTTCATTCCAAATTTATCCAATCCATCAATTTATGAATGTGGCCCATAAAGTATACAAAATGATATACGTCCATTATAAAACGTTATAAGAACTGCGTGACTTATTCCTTACACCGTAAAGAAATGCGTGAATTTCGCTTGATTGAATGCATACAGCATGTAGTTAGCAACTTCTAACTGCATTACTAAGGGTAACTTCAGTTCAAAATGATTTGGCAATGTAGAAGGTATTTTTTAAATACACCAGTTCATCCTTTCTTCAGGTATACAATTTCCCGAATGCGAAATTTGCTACAAAACCAGTGCAATAAAAAATGTTTTGTGGGTATTTTTAGAAAATATATTTTAATTTACATGGGCATTCGAAAACAATGAGAAAAATATATACTACTTAGGAAGATACATTTTACTGCGTATGCTTTCTGCAGATGGTCACAAAGAATCTCCTTTAAAAGTCGGCTTCCCGATATGATTGAGATATTATGAGATAAGATTGCAAGATTATAAATATTACAATCCTACGTAAATAGTTTATTCGAATCATAAACATCTTAGAATTTTGTTTGAAATTTCATGAGATAGGAAATCTAATGCATTTTTTTGAATTTTCGCCCAAAGGAACAGAAGTAAACATATTTTAGGGGTTCTCGGGAAAGAGGTTTCATTTTGTTCATGAATGGAAGTCATACGTTTATGAAGATCAACCTGTTGAGGTAACTGGCTGAAAAGAATGTCGTGAATGTTTAAATCACATAAACCAAAATATGTAAAAATGAGTATAAAATCATGCCAACTACTTTTTTTAGAATGTAAGCTCTTTACTAGGAGGTTTCTACTGGTTTAACTAATTCATTTAACAGCATTTTGTAAATTCAGTGGCCTTGTGGGAATTTGAACCCACTTCAACCAAGAGAAGGTTTTATTATAGCCAAAGCTCGAACCACTGAGGTCGACATCTTTCTCACAATTTGAATAAAAAAGTATTCAAATCTTTTAACACCGCTATTCGCTAAGTGCGCCTGGTAGTCAGCTGCTGAATTTCAGATTGACTGCTAGGGCAGTCTCCTACTGCATGCGTTGCTGGAGGCTAAGCGGATAAGTTCACCCAAAGGTGATTGAACTCATGGCTCCCAGCGGGGTCTCCTAGCGCAAAAGGGTTTAAAATTGGCTGTACTAAGGCCTCCCCCTCCTACTGTCATGGGTTCGAATCCCGCGAAGGCCTCCAAGGTTTTCACACCTGCGGCAAATGAAAGGGAGGTTCTGAACGAAAGCATAGAACAGTTGCTGATTGAGGAAATAAAACGAATGGTGCCCCCATGTTTTTTTGGATGTGTAAGGTCGACAGGAATGTGCGCTTATTCTCTCTAGCTTACTATTAAAGCAATGGAAGCTGTTAACGCGCGTAAACCAGCATTTGCCTTCCAGTTTATTTCTCTGCCAGAAACACCTCTGATTAGGAGTTTGTATAAGATGTTTTTGGCAAAACGCTTGTACGAAACCATCTCTGTTGCCCATTCTGAGTACAAGGCAAACAGACCATAACGCGTTCCGATGTGGTTATCTGCATCCCCGGTCATCTTGCGGACGTTTGCCTAACCTGCTGCTTCTACCGGATAAAGGAAGGTTTCAAACGAAAAACGTCGAACAGGAAACCCTTATTGTTTGTAAGCCTTTTGGAAGATAACCCATCTTTCAGGTAAAGTTGATACATACGTTAGTTAAGATATACCCCTTCGAAAAAAAGATAAGATCATTTAACAACTGTATTTATATTCTGAGAATTCAAGGGCCAAACCAAAGTATTACATATTTCAAAGACTGGACAGTAATTTTCAAAGCTGTCCTTAGATAGTGAACGCATCGTCCACATACGATGCCTGAAGCGTAAATTTCCAATGCCTGATGAGAGGAGAAAATTGTGACCATTCAACAGTTTCGAATAAGCGGCGTTCCCTTTGTTCCTAACTGCGCTTGCGAGGGTAACCTTACTTACTTTACTGTCTTATTACTTGTTGCGGTGTGCCCCACAGACCACAGGTAAACCAGTAACAAGATTGATAGCGCATTCGATGTCAGCCGTGCTCCTCGTAGCACCAGATGTCAGCCGTGCGTCTCGTAGTACATTGGAGCATCATTTAATTTTGTCGCCTTCACATCCTTAAAGAGCAAGATGCATCTCGTCTGGGCCATAGTAATTTTTAACTGCGACCTAGGGTCATACATCCGTATCTATATGTAGTCTCCATCCACCCATATCGACAATTACCAGACAGGTCTAGTTACATAGTTGTCCTTCCAATAGCTACATCGTTCCTATGGTTCTTTCGTGTAAAGGAATGTAGCTAGCACATCTCAAATTGCTTCCAGTCTCAAAAGTTAGTAAGTAATTCAAGGACCTCGATGCTTAGTTGGCCCCCATGAACGCACTTCCCACGTGTCTATATATATAGGTGTGTGATAGTGAGTTGTTCACGATCTGGCTAAGAAACATGAAAGATCCGTTCTGCTCCGGAGCGCACTTTATAACCCTTACAGGCAGTCGCATAGCGACGTGTAGCGTATGTGGATAAAAGGGAACCGAAAAAGACAAGGGAGACCAGAATGGCCATTTCTGGCTTATTAGATGTCATCAGCCGATCATACCCAATCCCAAGTGTGGGCCACATGGGATTAAAACCCGAGACCTTTGATAATTGAATCAAACGCTCTACCATTGAGTCACGGGCTCGTTGATTTGTCGGTTGCGATCGGGAATATGATGATAGTGTGTAGCTCACTGATCTGCTTTAGGAACATGCATGTTCGGTTTTGCCCTGGAGATCACTTGAGGTCCCGTTCAATGGTCGTGGATTTAATCTCGGGTGATCCGCATCGGGAATAGGGTATGATAGGCTGATGATGGCTTATACGCCAGAAATGGACCTTCAGATCTCCCTTGTCTTTGTCGGTTCCACCTTGTCATCACCTTCTCCAAGTTGCTATGCGACTGCCTGTGAGGACGCAAAAGTGAGCTCCAGGGCACGGCGGAACATACATGTTCCTTAGCCAGATCGGTGAAAATCTCACTATCATAATTTAATCCCCAATGGCAAACTGACAATACAACGGGCCCGTGGGTCAATGGTAGAATGTTATACGCAATGACCAAAGTTCGTGGGTTTAAATATCTAGGGATCCACACCCGGGATTGGGTATGACTGGCTGATGACGGCTAATAAGCTAGAAATAGCCATTCCGATCGCCCGGTCTTTGTCGATTCCATCTTATCAACATATATCTTAAATTGCTATATGACTGCGCGCGAGGGCTCGAAAGTGAGCTACAAAGCACAGCGGAAAGAATTGTTCCTTAACCAGATCGGTGAACACCACATTCATATATATATATATATATATATATATATATATATATATATATATATATATATATATATATATATATATATATGAGTCAAGATTCGAGGTCCAGATATCTTATCCAGCATATCATCCCCCGAAGAAGACGAGGAAGAAGGGACGAGTTCATGGACCGAAATGTATTTTGACTGACGTTTCGGAAACCCCCTCGTTTCCATCATCAGAGTTCTGTGGTTCTGCTGGTCTTGACGTTTTCAGCCTTGACGCCTGCCTGGTATTATATCCCTGCTCGGAGTATGAACTTTGACCTCCCTGTTTGCTGCTGATCAGGTTTCATCTCTCCCCTCGCGTGACATAAGTACATTTTGCTGCCGTCATATTTGTTGGAAAGTCAGCGTGAATGGTGGCCTGTCCCTCGTCAGCCAACGGACTGATCAGTCGTTGACGGCTTGCAATCAACCGCAAGGACAAGCTATCTATGGTCTATGGCCACATACAACAGAAGAACCACATTTTCACCTTTGAGAAAACGAGGGTAATAGGCCGAGCCTACGATAAGATGGCCAGACTTCTGCTCGAAAGTTGGTCCTCGACGGGCACACTTAACAGAGCCATAGACTTGCATCCCGCCTAGCAGGTGATACGCAAAAGGCTCGAGTCAGTTCAGGCAGGGCCAATGGGACAGTCGAGCAAAACCAAGCATGGCAGACAACAAACACTAGAGGAAAAGAAGAGAGGAGCCGGCCGGAGGCCGCGTAACCGGCGTGGAACACCAACTCACCACCACGCCCACGAGGCTGAAATTAACTCACGCGGCCGTCAACGACTGATCAGTACGTTGGCTGACGAGGGACAGGCCACCATTCACGCTGACTTGCCAACAAATATGACGGCAGCAAAATGTACTTATGTCACGCGAGGGGAGAGATGAAACCTGATCAGCAGCAAACAGGGAGGTCAAAGTTCATACTCCGAGCAGGGATATAATACCAGGCAGGCGTCAAGGCTGAAAAAGTCAAGACCAGCAGAACCACAGAACTCTGATGATGGAAACGAGGGGGTTTCCGAAACGTCAGTCAAAATACATTTCGGTCCAGGAACTCGTCCCTTCTTCTTCGTCTTCTTCGGGGGATGTGCTCGATATATATATATATATATATATATATATATATATATATATATATATATGGAATCCATCACGAGTATCAAGAGTCTAATGGAAAATACCTCAATGCTATGTGCGCACTTAAAGGTAAGGATCCAAGTAGCCGGAGGCTGTGCAAATATTTTTAGCTTCGGGCATATTTATACGATGAATTTAGCGCAAACAGAAGTTAACTCCATTGAAATATTAGGTGTTACAATTTTTTGAACTATTAATAGGCCTTTCTTGATAAAGTTCAGACTTCAGCATACCTTTTAACGCAATACATAGAGTGCCAAAACCCCGAAGCCTTCGCGAGTTTTGTTTACCTTCCAAAAGAAGTTTTCCACACTCAGGAAAACCAATCACAACACGAAAAAGTAGCAGATTTTATTTCTTATTTCCCTAATGTTTAAACACAAAGTACGCATTACAAGAGTTGACAGTCAAATTAGCACTACTATTATCCTAATTTTTTTGTCTTATCAATTTTAGAGACCTTCTGGGATCTCAGGCGCCATGTTTAAACGAAATAGGTAAGTTCAAGAAAGACAAAGTAAATACTAGCAACCCAGATGACGCTAAATCAGTACTTGTGCATGTGGGAATATATTTTGAAGAAAGCACAAAACATCTTAATTTGACTGCAGGGGTTACCTACACCTTCTGAATTTAAACCTATCTGGGAAAAGTCAGAGGTCAGTTCCTAGGAAGATAACATCACGAAGTATTGCTAATAGAAATCGTATTGCGGCCCAGACAAAGAGCAAAGCAATTCAATTTCTTTTGTTTAAAAAAGGGTCTGTGTTAAATTACTTTTTTGCCGTATACATCTCTTTTCATAGTCTGGTGTAAATGTGAGTTCTGTTTCGTAGAGTAGGAAGTGACGACGAGAGCAAGAGAGACTATGGTGGTTCCATAAAAATCAATAAGCTTCAATGCTAAAGCGTTGAACCACATAATGTTTAATGATCAAATATCTTGGATTTGATTCTTAGGTCATCTAGACCTAAAGCTGGGTATGGCTGACTGCGGAGGACTAAAAGGCCTGAAATGGCTCTGCATAGAGTACTGGTCGCTATGTGATTGTCTACGAGGACTCAAGATTGAACTGCAAGGTATCAGGGGAAAAGCACGTTTCACAACCTGATTACTGATCCTCTTTTACTAATCCCTGTTTTTTTAAAATTAACATGAACTTGTTATCGCTTTTCCCCTATTTGGCTTCACAAGGCAGAGTAGATGAAAACTTAAAAAACCTAACGCCATATGCCTGACTTTAGAGAGAATATACTCTTTATGGTACATAATTTATTCAATATTTAAATTAGTAAAATTCCCTGGAAAAAGTGAGTTAACATGACAATATTCACGGAATACCCAGAGCAAGGTTAAACCAAAAGATGCGAAGTTTAGAGTTCACACATCTCGAAATATACCATTTTTTGAGAAAAATACCATTTTGCATGCATCAAAACCAAAAATGGTGAAAATCATAATTTTATAAAAATCGTGATATATTCCGGTCCATAAACTCGATAAAGAGGACCGAATATGGCCAATTACTCTCGTGAAAAAAGACGTTGATAATTTTTGAATTAACTATCTCGTCGGGAATTATGCTAAGATGCTGTAGGGCTCACGGCCAACGGCTTTCAAAACCATGCGCAGGATTGTGATTAAAATATTTCTTCTTGCATTGTTTGTAATGCAGTTAACTAGGACGAAAATGGCTTTTCCCAACTTACCCCTCGGAAATAGCATAGGAAGCAAGATTCTCAAAAAACCGTATGTCATGCGCTTTGGCATTAATCAAAACATGGCACATACTGGGCGAATGCGACCAATAGACATCCTGCTTTTTAAAGACAAAAATTATTCTTCCTTATAATTTTGTTATTCCTTCTGGCAGCGGAGGAGGTCGCTAAGTCACAATCAATCTACAAAGGATAACTTAATTGAAAATCCTTGAACTCTAAGAGCGAAAACATTCATTCGAACAACGGATGCATTAGCTTATTTTCCTGAATTTCTGAACGCGTGAAGGAATTCATCAGCAGACCAAACCATAGTTATACGAACCAGTAGCTAACAAACGACTAGGTATGGAAGTGACTGCCTGAGTTCGCATCCATGGCTAGGGCTTCAATCAGCCCTTGGCTTTTCTTATCCCTGGCATGAGAAGTTATCTTGACGGATGCAAGATTGAACTCGTGACCCGTTTCGAAGCTGGAGGCAGCCGCCTGTGCTAATCCGTCGCATCGTTTTGTACAGCCAACCTTCGCTCATCTATTTGCTACCCGAATATGGATTTAGATCACATTACGCAGAGTAGATTTGCCATCTCACGAAATGTCGACCCAAATTGTGAAATGTGCTTTCAAATCGAAAAAAAAATTGATGGAGTATACTCACTGCTTAAACACTAAAATATCTTTTGACTGTTTGGACTCAAACAGGACTAATAGGTGTTGAGTAGTGCGTGCATTTTATCAGGCTAAACTATAGTTGACCTTTACTTTTATGTGGTCTCCTTACTTCCACCGTCTTCAATTTAGATCGTCTTCAAGTGCGAGTGCTCAGTCAGAGAACATATCAATGATAACAAAACTGAGCTTGTTGGAAAAAGCCGAGGTTGGGTAACCGCTTCTGAAAACACTTATCCTGCATTTTAAAACCTCTTTTCTAACTAAGCGTTCTGGCATCCAGTTTGCATGTACTATAACCGTGAAATGTCCACTGGTTTCTCAACTAATTAAATTCCAAAACCCATATTGAGTAAAATGATCAAATCAGAAGCGCGAGAAGAGTCAAGTCTACCAAAAAGACATACAAAACACCTAAAGAACCGGTTCAACGCTCCCGTGTTCTAACAGTATCCAACAGCGTACAAAGTAAAGTTTGCAAGTTCTTCTGACCTCCATATGTCGCTTGCCACTGCCCACAGGCAAATGTAAAATCTCCCGCTATTTTCTGCCCTTTAAAACTTGAATATACATTTTAGGCCAGGCTATACACATTGAAAACCCTAAGGAGCTGCTCTGCGGGAACCAGCGTGCCCTCATCACCAACCTTCTTCTCTTCTACCCCGCCTAGTGAGACTTCGAGCCTTAACGATAGTCAGAATGGTTTCCCTTACTCACCCGGCTACGCTGGACCCAGATCTCCCTTTGGCGGCAGCAGAATTCGAGAGTCAGAACTCGAGTCACCGCTATCAGAGGAAGTGGTGGGAACGGCCGGAACTCGGCCAAACTTCGATTTTCGCAGCAGCCTCATAATCATAATTCACGCTTCGATAGAGTATCTCTGTGATCCATCGAGGGAGTTGGCACAACTGGCCCATGAGGTAGGTTTGTTCACGTGTGTTATTTGCACATAATAGTACAACCTGCATGGTGTCACCTTTGCAGACTCTTTGAAGTATTTGGAAGATTAGAAATTAACTTTACTCTTTAAAGGCGTTATGATAAGAAACGACGAGGTTCATAATTTGCCCCTCTCACTGTCTCTCTTCTCTCACCCACGTCACGCCGATGGCAAGGCAGTGTCCAGACGAGTAGAGGCAACAGAAGCTGACAATGCTAAACACCCAGTCTCTATATGCCACACACTACATGTAGTTGTTTTTGATGAGACCAGTTTGAATCCCATATCAGTCACAGTGCCCCAGAGGTCACATCAAGAAGGAATCGCTACAGCCTGACAATCAGTCCTGAAAAGGCACGACGTAATCAGTTGATTTTCGATCTTTTCAAAGCCCGACTCAGTGTGTCCTGACAGGTTCAAGTTTAGCAGATTTATTCTTAGTGAGACATGTCCTGGTGTGCCGTGACGATGAAATTTCCAGTGCTGGCAGCAATCTTTCCACCCTTCCAAGTACCAGCCGATGGTTAGAGCCTGTCAAGCAGGAGCACTTTACGTGACTTTGAAGGCTCGCCGCCAAAAGCTTTTGCGGTAGTAGCTGTAGGTTAACGCCCCTTCCCCACAGCAGCGGGAGCCTAGGAATACAGAGTGAGGTCGACGTCTAAGCGTACTCGTTTCGGTATAAACAATCTGTCGCGCGTGAAGCTATCACGGTGCGTTAAAAACAGAATAATTGCCGACTGACGGGAGAACTTGAACCGTGCAGTCAACCCAGTGAGTGTTTGTGTGGAGTGGCCGACCGGTGGACTGATAGTTAGGCTGCAATGGCTCCTTCTTAATGTGGCCTCTATGGCACAATGATTTTGGGAGGTCCGAGCCCGGTGTAGCGGCTTGACTAGGGGCGTCTCCGGTTGCGGCAGAAATCTGCGGCCGCCACCGCCGCCTTTGGTATTCTTGACTTGCTCATGGCACCAAGTCCACGTGGGAGGAGGGAGTGCAGAAGATGCAGCGCATGTCTACTGCCACCATTCACGGGCAAGTCACCGTCCCTACAACACCCTGCTGTGGGGCACACAGTGGACCTTGTCGAAACCGACGGTCGAACTGTCACGTAGGCTAAAGCTGACCCAGCACCGCCTGATTACCTAGAACCAAGTTAACACCCACCTTGGTCAACTACATCACATTCTGGGTGGCCAGAAACACAGAGGATATTGCTACCCAAACCTGTCTGTCGGCAGCATGTGCGAGCTTCACATCCAGTCAGGTTGATTGAGACTGCGATTGAGTAAATTTGCATCTATGTTTAACGCATAACGAGGTTGCACATTTACTCGACAAAATACAGCATTTGGTCCACCGGAAAATACGGCATTTCCAATTGGAATAAGGCTCTGGCTAACCGCAGTCTGTCCGCCCGTTAAAGCTGAAATCTGCTAAGGGTGCATATGTAGATTTAGGAATTTTGAGACAACATAACCACGGCAAAATTAAATATGACTCTCATACATAAAGGGGTCGTGTTATATAGGGTCATTTATTTCATATCATTAGAACAACGGTTTAAGACCCATCGAGATGTTCTAAATTACAATGGCAGTTAGGAGGTTGAAAATTTAGTTTCCTGAACTCCTGTCATTTGTTGAGATCCGTTGCATGGATGGCTAGCTCTAGTTTAGGCGAAAGTAGGTAAACAAACGGAAATGTTTATTTTTTCGACTCGTCTGGCCGACAGGCAACATGTAGTAGTCATTTTGCTCGCGAATCGGTGAGATCCCTTCCATAGACGCTTGAAAAAATTGCAAATGTGCTGTTAAAGCTATGAAGAGTACCTGTCTGACATATCTGGCTGTCCAGCCAAGAGCGAAATATTTTATTTTCTTCTGGATACATCGTTTCACATGACTCCATGCAACAGTTTGAGGGTACCTGTATATTGATCCCAATTTATCAGACCAAGTAGTTCCGCAAAATGTTACAAAAAAATAAATACATATGCCTCTGCAATCCTTAAAAGCGGTCAATACATTCATGCCAAAAATCGATATGGGACAGTCGTTTTGAACTGAATAACTCCAAACAATATTCGCCCTTTTTAGACCCTGCGAGCAGCGGGTCACGTGGCTGGATTGTTTGATCGTAGTCTACTGTCAGACCTCATCACAACTCACTCCACGTTTGAACCCTCGCTTCTGACCTATGGCTGCCTTGAACTGCTGTCCTACTATGTGCTCAAGTTTGCTGAATGCTACGTAAGTAGTCTGCATCGTTTGAACTTATATTTATGTTCTGTCTTCTGCCTATAATACTAGCCACTCTTTGGCTGCTGGCGGGGCTCGAGAGTGAGCCCAAGACATAACGGGATGAGTGTTTTCCGATAGCGATCAATGAGAGCTCGTCAACGAATGCAGTCGATATTTCCGATCTAAACAGGCAAGACAACGAGCCCGTGGCGCACTAGGTTAGAGCTTTGGACTTCTGATCAACAAATTACGGTTTTAAACCTCGCCTGTTGCATCATTTGGGGTTGAGTATGACTGGCTGATGACGATTAATGAGCCAGAAGTGGGTATCCCCGTCTCCCTGCTCTTTTTCGGTAATGTTCTTCTGCATATTCTGCCAGTTAAAGGTTCAAATACGAATTTATTTTTACACTCGGCTGCTGCAGAACGCAGTTTCGCTTACGTGAAGGTATTTCAATGAGCTTCTGGAACGATGGCCAAAGATTTTCAGCACATTAAATTACAAACTCCATGAGAAAAATTATGGAACACTGATTTCCTTACCTTCACCTGGAATTTTTGCTTGAGTAATTCTGCAAAGACTAGAGTGATTTGTCTTCAGGTTGTACCTCCCTCCAAGAAATTTTAGGTCATAAAAGTGGACAAATCGTTTGCTGTAATCAAAAAGAGAGACCTACAGGTCTTCAGAGGACTGTCCAATCCAATTTTTCAGGAAACATCCTGAAAGAAGTCCACAAGCAGCTGCCCTTACTCGAGTTACAGGTTACAACAATAGACACAGGGCTATAGGGACCGTAGTCTACCGTAAGGCAGCGAATAGTGGGAGGATCTTCCAATTCAAAGATCATCACCCCTTGACCGCAAACGCAATTGTGTCAAAACTCTCTTCCAAGGATTTCAAAATAGAGTGTACCAACATAACTGAAAGAATGAAACAAAATAGCAATATTACTAACCATAGCTAAATGCTTACCCTAAGAGTGTCATGCGTAAATGTTTCAGAAGACCTATTTTAGCGTGGGTGAACGAAAAAATCCAGACTTCTGGCTCACGATCACCTTGTGAAGAAATAGTTTGGAATTGAAGACAAGACCTTTAAATCCATTTGGTACCACTGTTACCCATAAACTAGAATAAACCATTAGACGGCAAATGATAAGGCTCCACGGCCCGCTACCATCAACAAAACATCAGCTGTGGTTGACGGCAAAACATGCCAAATTTGGGATCCAAGGCTGTGCTGGGGAAACAACCAAAAGAGTTGGCGCAAGACTGTATGAGTTTCAGCTTGCAGTCACCTGAGAGGTTAAACCACCTCCTGTGTATTTTCACATATAACAGGGGAAGGACACTTTCGATTTTGAGAAAGCTAGGGTTACCAGCATAGCAAATGGAAAGATGGTGCTCCGAATCCGGTCGTGGTTGCTACACCTAATCAAGTGATGGGCCTGTATTTAACCTACAAGGCACTCTACACAAGGCGCAGGTCCAGTTGGACGGGAGTAACAGCACAAGCAAGCAAATTCAGGGTAATCGAACAGGTGACGCTCGTGGAGTACCAGCCAGATGGCACATGTCCAGCATGGAACTTTCGCTCACCGACACTAACGGGAGTTCCTAACCAAGGGGGTCGATCCCCGTCTCATTCTGCAATCCATCTATGCTGGACAAGACCTTTCTACGCTTGCCTTTGTGTATTTCAGATCGTCACTGTGGTGACACGAATCCTTGACTTAAAGAAAGATCGTTTGCCCAATAGTCTAACTAACGAAAAGAATCTAGACTCAGACCACCGTACTGTCGGCCGATAACATTCAGAGACGATCATTCTTGTTACGTCGGACGGGGAGTCACAATCAATGCAAAAGGGAACGCGACCACGCACAACGAAGCAGGCCAAACCGACAGGAGAAGGTGCGGTGATTTTAGCTAGCCAATCAGCGTGCGGTGCTTGTGACCCAATCAGTGTCCTGACACAAAGAGACCATCATGTCCCCTAACCTGATTGGTGAACGCACTTCCACCACCAAGTCCAGAGTCAAATAAACAAGACGTGTCCGACATGTTGTTACTCATTTTTGCAGAGACTAGAGATTGTTGCTAGAACTCGTTTTCTCTCTCTTCCACTCTCAATAAAAAACAATCACAGTTTACCTGATTTTCAGTGTTAGCCTTTATTAAAATGTGGCAGCGAAGGTGGACGCACCGAAGGTGCCAAGTAGATGTCCCGTACTGCCATTGGGTTGTTTGCAATCTCCCCAACAGTGAGCTGGAAGGCGAGATAATCCGAAGAAACTTCAAAAAATGAGTGAAAATATATCTCAGAGATGATGTAGTTTGGAAATTTCTATTCTGAATCGACTGCCATACTCCTCTAGATTACCATTAATTTTCCTTTTGTTGAAAAACTTCTACCTTTTTCCGATATTCGTAAAAATAACCTCGGATCTAAGGCATCAAAAGCTGGGATTGATGAGAAGTACCACGACATTTCAATGATATAATGTTTAGGGGGTGGGGAATAAAATCAAACCAAAAAAGCTTCTAGATGGAGCTGAAATTGAAGACTAGAGTTGAGAAGGTAACAAGCAAGTTAGCGCAACAGAGGATATCATATCATTTAGGACGAGGGTTGCTTTTAATACTGTTAATTGTCGAATCCACTATCTTGAAAACTTTCCCCTCTCTCTCTCTCTCTCTCTCAACCCTAGGCGACCCATCCTGACGGTACTGGTAAATGTTGCGGCGGAGCTGCGACCTCCGCGCAGGCCCCTTACCCAGCACTGCTGCTGTCAGGCGCATTCAACATCGACCGCTCACGTCTGTGGTTGCGCAGCTGTGAGCACTACATTGGCACACGTCCAGTCTCTGACTGTATCACACTAGATGCGGTGCGCACTGTACTCGGGGTTCTGGCCTCTCTACCGCACCTTGGTCGGGCCTCGGTTGAGCTGACCTTGCGCGGATGCCGTGGTACCTTGAGCAGTACAGATGACTCCGAGGAGGAATCGGAGACAAATCTGGATGTGGACGTGACCTCTCTGGTATGCATAAGAGTTTACGCCCAGAAAGATCGCAAAATATTCTAGCAAGTGTTTATTTTGGAGTGTTTGGATTAATAAACGGATTTTCCGGCACAAGTTATCGCCTCAGGTCTGGACTGGAGTGTGGTATAATCACACCCCCATCACCCACGGCATCAAAATCGAAATCAGATGCATAAAGCTTACGCGATTGAAGGAGATGCGCGTTTTCTGCATGCGACGAATAAACTTCCCCAAAAATGTGACACAAAAGCGTTTTTTCACAAAACTCTCACTTAGATTAACGAAGATCCAAAACAAAAGACAGCGCGCATAACAGTACTCTAATAGCAAAAAAACATTGCTACAAAGTGAATGAGAGGTAGTTTAGTAAAATTTCAGAACAAAGAACCTAATAATAATAAAAACTCAAAGAAAAAACAAAAAATGTTTGTAAAAAGCGTAAATCAACTTCAAATGCCTCTAAAGAGACAATAACAAATAGATTTACCGGTTCTATAGTGAGTCCCATGGCACAAATAGATAAGTGTATCCCCTAACGCGATCGGTGAGCGTCCCTATATCCTAACCAATACTTCCACTTGCTACCGTCAAGAAAACAGGCCAGTATCTCAAAGATTAGGGCGCTGGACTTCTAACCAAAAAGGTGCAGCTTTGAGCCTGGGGTTGGACCTGACTGGTTGGCTGATGACGGCTAACAAACAAAAAATGGCTCTACAGTCTCCGTTGTCTTTTTAATCCTATTCTATTTATAGAACTAGCCACTGTACGTTTGTGACGCGCCTCTAGATAACATCGCAAGCGGCAAGCAGCCACGTTTGCCCTGCGATCGGTGTGTGTCTCTCAACCATAAGTGATTTTATATATATATATATATATATATATATATATATATATATATATATA